>VMOF01000002.1:20897801-20969743 GCA_011764245.1 Trialeurodes vaporariorum | reverse complement strand
GAAGTGACTTAAATGATTTTATTCTTTTCGCGTACTCTTCGAAATTGTTCTGTCCAACTAGCATTATTTTTGTTGCTTGTAAAAAGCGCAATGCTGTCATATATATTTTGACAGCAAAAATACGCACGCCAAATTGAATCATGTGGAAAATTAGTATATTTTATACGCCAAATGTGGCAGCCTTTCTACAAATCTACACGATAACAAAAACTTCGTTTCACATGGAACGGCCGGTGTGCTCGGTTGTACAAATAGTAACCGAAGTTTTCGGTCGTAAAAGTACCGACCTTCAGTCAGAAGTATACTGAAGTCTACAGTAGGTATGGCACAGTGGCGGCTCGTGCAATCTGGCAACCGTGCACTTTTACCATTTAAACGTATGCAAAAAGATCGATACTAGGTGAGGCGCTACGCCTCACCAAGTAATCGATTATTTTACACAGTTTTAAATGGAGGAAATCCATTGTTGCCACATTGCACCAGCCGCCGCTGGTATGGCATTTTGGTAATTTTATTAGTCGTACTTTTACCAAAGTCTCCAGTACTTCTGTTTCCCAATTTGTGTAACAATACTGGCTCAAAATGTAGATTATACCGTGTTGCAGTAGTTCGAAAAAAGTTAAAATGGGTCTGTTGCAAACTTTTGCCACAACGATTAAGAGGGTTTCATCTAATGTAAAATTACCTGAAAAGTCCATTGGTGGCATCAGAAAGTCATAAAATGCAATAAAAAACTCACAGGAGGCGTTTAATGAAATCCAAGATGGCGGATAAATATTGAGCAATCTGTATGCATGCACCACGAACATCCAAGGATGGCCGCAACTTTGACAACCTCACTGGAGGTAGAGGTTATGTGTTTGTTTACGTTGTGATTAGTTGTGATCGATATTGTGAGGTTGGCTATCCTTGGATGTTCGGGGTGCATGCATACAAATTGCTCGATATTTCTCCGCCATCTTGGATTTCATT
The DNA here is from genome assembly GCA_011764245.1 of Trialeurodes vaporariorum. NCBI lineage: Eukaryota > Metazoa > Arthropoda > Insecta > Hemiptera > Aleyrodidae > Trialeurodes > Trialeurodes vaporariorum. The sequence continues at coordinate 20,968,771 of VMOF01000002.1, read as the reverse complement.
AAACGCCTCTTGTGAGTTTATTATTGCATTTTATGACTTTCTGATGCTACCAATGGACTTTTCAGGTAATTTTACATTAGATGAAACTCTCCTAATCGTTGTGGCAAAAGTTTGCAACAAACCCATTTTAGCTCTAGCTCAGAGGGGGGGGGGGGGGGGGTTGTTTCCGGACACATGTTTGCAAGAGGAGAAATACTATAGTAAAATCTCTCTAAATCACGCCCGTATTATAATTACATGGTTCTTGAATCACCCTGTATATAGTGTATATAGATACACAGTACAGAATACTCCATCAAGTCCATTTCTGAATCCAGTTCGTTGTATTTTTCTTCAGTGCATGTGCATCTATTCTTTAGTACGTCTATCACGAGACTCTGTAAATAGCTGCTGAGGGGGAGAATATGGGTGGGGGGGGGGGGAGCTAACGGTCAGGTCACACTATCGTATCGTGCCGCCGCGGTGGATTCAAATCGATGGATCTCATGCGTCACGGTCAGATTAAGCCTCAACTCCAATTCTTACTCCTCCGCTATCCGCCACCACCGTCCACCGCGACCGCACCGTGAATACTTATTGTAAGTACGTATAGGTTATGCTGTATTGAAAAGTAGACCTGCCAGTGGCGGCCCGTGAAGAATCTACTATCGTTTTTCTTCCGTTTAAATCTATGCAAAAGTATCGACTTCCTGGTGGCTCAATTGAACCACCCGGAGGATCGATTCTTTTCCATAGAAATTTCGGTATCTTTCTGGTTTTTCTGTTCGGCCCCGGCTTCGAACCTCTGTGTCGGAGTATAGAGGGTTTTAGTATTGGCGGCATCAGGTGATGAGCGTTCCAAACAAAGACAAACTGTCCCTCTCGCTCTCACGCAACCTCAATGTTCTGCCATATCACTCTATTTCAAAAATCGTATGGAGAGACATCTTTCCTAAAATTTTTTGGCTGAAATGAATTCCTCGAGGCATTTTAATGCGATTTTGACAATAACATGTCGTAAAACAAGGCCCTGCATACGAATCTCGAAACGAGAAAGAGATGGGCGTAAGTACAGTCGGCGAATTAAATTATGTCAGTTGACGCCTTGAATGTTTGCAAGGTAGACCACCTGCAATGCTCCAATTCATTGTGTAAGGTATTGCAGGTTTCAGTGGCGTACGCAGGATTTTTCTTGGGACGGGCTCGCACTGATGAGCGTTTGACTCAAAGTCGTCGCCTCCCTTCCCCTCCACCCCCAAAAATCGGAGGTCTGGAGGGCTTTAGCCCCCTTAGCCCCCCCCCCCCCCCCCTGCGTACGCCACTGGCAGGTTTCCTACTTAAACCCAAATCTAAGGAGGCAACTGACATTATTCTATTCGCCGACTGTACATGCGGGGGTCACGCGGGAGAGTGAGTGAGATAGTTTGGTAGCTACGCGAGTTTTATCACACCCGATTGCGACCGATGAGTGCATTGTTGTGGTTGTTGACTAACCGTTGATTTCGCACTATAGCCGTCTGTATAGAATTATAGTCGATGAAGAATTCGAGATTTTGATCACCAACAATTCGGCATTTTTACCATGTTCCTCCTCTGGCTTCGGCTTTGGCAACGTCACAACGAGCGTGGACGTGGTCCTCGGACCTTCGACCGGTCGCTCGCGCGAATCCAGGATATGCGCGATAATCCGTGCGACGAATCGGGAATCTAACATCTGGTCTGTTTGACCAAGTGTATCACCCTCGACCCTCGCCCCTCATCCCTCTCCTGTAGTCCTGTACCATCACCACTACCATGTAACTGGTCAACCATAGTAACAACCGAGAAGAGGATGGAGATGGAGGAGATCGACCGGGCACTCGGCAGGCCAGGCCTGGCGCAGGCGGTAAAAACCGAACATCGCGACCGACGCTGGACGGCCCGGCCGACGCGGCGCGTTGAGTTCACGTGTCCATTGAAGCGACAGAATTCACCGCAAACTTGTTAATGATGTTTAAACTCCTCCCACCAATCCCACTCTCAGCGTCCGTCCGTCCTCAGTCTTGCGGGGTATTATGGACATTATGGTGGTCGGTGGAGGTGGGATTGATCTATATATCAATAATGCCGCAAAACGGCAACCTTCAAAAGAACGCGTCGAAAGAGCGGTTCTCATCTCCGACTCTTTCTTCACTGCGATTTTTAGCATCGAGTCTTGAGGTCGCTCGGAAAAAAAAGCTCCTGTTAAAAATATAATTGAACGGTTAGGCTGTATATAAGTCTCCGCTCAAAGCCCGTAATTCCTGGGATTTTTATCTCGGAAAATCTACTCTTCTGTTTAGAAACGGGCGCAATTACCGGGAAAGTTCATCTGCGTTTTCTGTGTATTGCCACATTAGGCATATAAAGAATTATAATTTTTGACGCGTGCAATTGGCAACGTCGTATTTTGTCTATTTTATAAATTTTATAATGCCGCAAAAAAAAAACAAAAAAAAAACGGCGACTTGTAAAAAAACGCGCCGGAACTATCCCTATTCTCTATAAATAGTAATGCGAACTTTTTGCTTCACTCCAACTTTTAGCATCGAGTCCTACGGTCCCTTAGGAAAAAGCTGCGATTCAAATAATTAAACAGTTTGGCTGGTCAGCTCAGTCACTAATTTCTGACCAATAACCATACATCAGAAAGTCAAGTCTTCTGTTTCAAACCTGGTAAAATTACCGGGAAATTTCACCCGCATATTTCCAGTTATTGTATATCCTTATTATTTTAATATATTCTTTCTGTCATATCCACGACGCGTGCAATTGGCAACGTTGCATTTTGCCCATTTAAATGCAGAGTAAATGTCGAATCCGAGGTTGCTCACCGCTTACTCATTATTTGAATTGTTCCAAAAAATTCTACCCAATATAGTACGAATAGTTCGTCGTATTGGGATTAACTGCACAAAGTGCAACGTTGTCTAACAATACATTCCTTCCGGAATTGCAGGAAACGGTCGATCGATGAGGCGATACAATTTCCCTTGAGGAGGCGGAGGTAGAGAAATGACACATCGTGAAAATTTTGTTCAAAATGAAATTATCTCTTCATCCGACCGAAAGCAAGAAAAATGCTGCCTCCATTTCTGTTGATTATTCACAATTTCCGGTGCTCAGAAATTTTGCAGAGCTCGAACATTCAATTCCGAAAACAATTCAATGATCATCATATATATGCAGTATTTTCTGCCTCCTAATTGCGTTTTAATTAATTCTTTCAGCGAGGCAAAAATGCTTTATCGGACTTGTACTCCAAGTGACGTTTCAAAATTTCTTTTAGCTATTTAATTTTTAACTGATATTGTAAGGACTAATGGAAACTATTTCGTACAATAGTATATGTTTATTTTAGTGGCGTCTCATGCATTTTGGCGACAGTGTTTTTCCGCGGCCATTTGATTCGATGTAAGATAATCGATTCGATACTGCAGTAATATACGTCACCATAACAATCGATTGTTTGTTGCAAATAGATTCAAGTTGAGGGAAAACATTGTTGCTTAGTTGCGAGAGCCGCAAAAGTTGTAATTCTTTATACCAGAAAGGAAGTTGTTGAAAAGTTCATCAAAGTTTATACGTCGGTTCCCCTTTTTTAAAAAAATAAAAATATGAAGAGAGATTTTGAAACGTAGCAATCGAATTCAGTCACTTTGGAAAAGAAGAACCCAATTTTAATTTTTGTACCAGGCCCCGTTCCATTTCGTCTATTTAAACCCATTTTATTAATCAAACAAATTGAGTGTTCGGTGAAAACAATCAAATCGAATTCGATTCTCAACATGGGCTGAAAGTGCCATGTCATGTCCAGTTGTGAATCCGGGATAAGAGAGACACCACTTGTCAATGTACATTGTACCTTTCTCAAAAATAAAGATTTTTTCAAAATGATTTTCTCCATCTTGTTCAGCAAATCAAGAGAAACCTGTCCAGTGCAGTGGAACAAAATGGCTATTCCTTCGGAAAGAGGGTCAGTAACTGAAATACTGAGTAACCCCCCCCCCCCCCCCCCGGTGTCCATGTAAAATCTCGACCAGTCTAACCCAACCTTAAAACCGCCCGGGTTCTAGGACGTTCCCAGCAGGCAGATCTTTGAAATTCACGATTTTTGGGTAGACTGGATTAGAATGGAAAACTGTGATTGGTGGAGACGAGTCACGTGGTTGCCAAGTCTAATCAAAATACGGAATTTATCTAATTTGTAATCAGGCACTCCAAGACTGCCCGATAACCAATATTAGAGAAATTTTTGTAGTTTGATTAGACTTGGCAACCACGTGACTCGTCTTCACCAATCACCGTTTTCCATTCTTATCCAGTCTACCCAAAAGTCGTGAATTTCAAGGATCGGCCCGCAGGCGCAGGCGCGATAATAATACACGTTAAAGTGACAAAAAGCAACTTTTTTCAAACCGCACTCTTCCTCTGATATCTATTTTCCTATCGTGTTGTCAACCGTGATTTTTTTTTTTTTTTTTTGTGCCAAATCTGACAACTTCTGTTCCCATGGCAACCGCGAGTCGCTTGCAGCGTGCATCGCGTCAGTCGCCACATGGTGCACAACTGCACATCACACCGACCGACCGCGACCGTCCAAGATAGCATAGTTGGCGACTGGCGACTCGGCGACTGCTATGCGGGGACTAGCAAAGTGGCGACCGCAAGAACCATTGAGTCTAAGCGGCCTCAGCCGCACTCCGAACTACTAAGAAGCGGAATGAGAAGAGAATTGTGTGGTCGACCGCTTGCCCCGCGCAGATTCTTCTTAAGGGTAACTGATCATAAAACCAGTCACGTGACTTTATACCTGTAGTTGCCAAATGTTAATAAATGATAGAACAAGTTTCTCTCGTATTGAAAAGGAAACTGCGACTCGAGATAGCTGATAGGGTCACAGAAATGGCTTCGGCAGTATTCAAATTCCTTGTAAACACGATGCGACTTTAACCAGCCACTGACTATATAACTTTTGTCGTAGTTAGTGGTTTTAAATTCCCTGGAATGGGGGCTGTTGAACACTTTTGCTACAAGCGATTTATTAGTCGATTCTGGTGTGAAAACCTCAAAAAATAACGATGACAGCACTGAAAAATTCCGAAATCCACTGCTGAACTCAATACACGCTTTTATTTGCGCGAGCGTAATGGTGGCATAGGGCAGTAATAATGGGAGATTCCCACCTATAACAACACTGTAACTCCATCAAGAAGTGACCAATAAGAGACAACTTTCATTTGACACCGGTGTCACTAGATGTCACGGCACCATTCATCGGCTATGGAGCACTACTCTGATGACTAATTATTCTGTGAACCATCAGCATAGAAAGAGTTACGAAATTAAGATAGGAATCTCCCATTATTCCTGCCCCATATCATTGTTACACTCGCGCAAAAAAAAACCATTTTTTAAGTTTAGGAGTGGATTTGGGAAGTTTGCAGTGCTGCAATCGTTATTTTCGGAGGTTTTTACAGCAGAATCGACTGTTAAATCGCTAGTAGCAAAAGTGTGCAACAGCTCCACTTATTCCGGGGAATATTCCCGAAAACATTCAATTCGGAATTTACTACCTTTTAAGTGGGTATTAAAGCTGTAGCTTTAAATCTTTTTTCTTAAAACATATAGATAGTAAACTCATGTTTTTGCACTGCTTGTCACTGTAAAAGTTTTGAAATGATTGGCTGTATTGAATTGCGAAGAAAGAAGAACATACAGTAATAATGAGGCCATTCCTAAAAAGAGGTCCCATAAAACAAGAAGTGCGCTCTTCAGACAGCAGTCTCTATTCAATCACAATGCTGATTTTTTAAGAAGGGCCAACCTGTTATTTTATGGGCCATTTTTCCGTCGTTTGCGCCTGCCCTCCAATCCTGCGCACCCGCGCTCTTTAAATCAAATTCTTTAAACATTTCCATCTCTTGTAAGAAAATCGGGTTTCAAAGACGCGAGTATAGGTCGGCATTTTCTCTTTATTTTAACACTTTATGAGGAAAGATAGAAAATAAAGTAAACGCCTTTGGCGTTAAAGACTAGGGAAAAAAACTGGAAATATACCCAATCGGGAATATATTCTCAGCCAAAAATATTCCCGCCCGCGTCCGTTTATATAATAGCCACACATTTGAAGTAAAAACATTTTTGGGCGCCGTTTTGATTCAAATTAGCTAACGAAACTGCTTGCCGAACTTTTTCTTAAAAAAAAAAAAAAAAAAAAAAAAAAAAAAAACTGGATACTTAACTTCTTCGTGTGTGTAAATGCGTGAATGGTAAGTGTTATTAATTGATCTTTGCGTGGATCGGGTCACCCACCCACAATTCCATGGACTCTCCGGCAACAATTCCAAGTTTTAGTGACGTGTGTTTTTCAATCTCGAACGGAATTTTAATCTAACGGGGATAGTATAAAAATCCGTCTCCGGCCGGAAAACTCAATTTTCCTACAAGAAGTGACTCGCACATGTGGCAATGGTGTAGTGAGCCGGTTGCCTTCTCGGCATTGAAACCGAGGAAAAACAATTTCCTCCTGGGCGAATCCGTTCATTATTTTATATCGAAGCGTAAAAAATTATGAATAAAAATATAAACCTCATGAGTTTAGAAAATATACCTGTAGGAAAAATCAGAAGAAGATATACAAAAAGATGACATCATAAAAAGAGTGTGGCGAGGGGGAATTGGAGGTGGGGGAAAAACTTCATACATGATAGAACAATCGTCGCTGTTGGTCATTGACCAAGATGATGGCGTAATCTTATGGTTTCTACCCTCCCACCCCCACCACTCTCCTTCCTTTCCCTTTATTCCTTCGCCTCTTCGTCGTCCTTATATGCTTGTGCTAAAGTTGCCCTCAAGGTGTCTGACCATCTCTCTTTGTGTATGACATTGGCCTCAACTTTTAAACTATTTGGCCTCAACTTTTAAACTATCAGCTCGGCGAGGCAGTGTATAAGAAGTATTTCCATAACATTTTATCTGGACGTATAACCGATTTGATTTTTTTGGGTCTTGATAACACCAAATCACTATAGTCAGCACGCGTTTTAATGCGAGTTTGAATATCTTTGATTCATATTTAATGTTTCTTCTTCTTATTTAGTCTTTTGCTCTACGTACCCTATATTTTCCCACCTTTGTTTACGAGCATCACGTTGCTTTTTTTCGGGGACACAAAAAAGTGACCTGCGGGAACAGTGGCGGATCCAGAAAATCTATTTTGGGGGGGGGGCACTCCTGCGAAATTTTGGAATTTGAAGCGTCGGTGAAGCAATTTCGTGCTATTTTCTGTTAAAAAAAAAGGCCGAAATTTGAGGGTTCTAGGGGGTGGAGCGCATGTCTCCCCCTCCGGTGGATCCGCCACTGTCTGGGAACAACATCTAACTGCCTCCGTCCCTACCCCTACGATGAGTGATGACTAACGACTTAATCGTTGACTTTTTGCTCCCATTGTCTACAAGCCACTTCAGACGATTCAATTGGATCCTCAAAGTAGCCTGCAAGTGAGCACCTGGTGATTGGTGCTAACCATCCACCACCATATAGTTTGGCGGCCCAGAAGACTTTGACGGTCATCGATGTTGAGCCTTCTCACCTTATGATTTTGCTTCCTATGCTAGCCCATTTTAAAGCTATAGTACTTTGCTGGCCTCTGTAACGGAGCAAACATTAATGCTGCGAATTTGTTTTACAATTTTCCATTCCATTTTGAGTTAACATTAAGCGAGAAAAAATTAGCACCTAAAGGAAAAAAAGCATGCGCAGTGACGTGTTGAAATTAAACCTGGAATCGTTGCATTCCATCCCTTCACTTAAATTCATGTAAACGACTGAACTTTTAAGTGTGCGATCATGTGGTGAACACCTCTGAATTCGATTTTTCGCTTGAGTTTAAATGTATCGAATGCAATTTTGCCAAATTGCCCGCCCCGCCACTGCACGGAGGAAAAAACTTCGGTTCATATATGGAGCACCGAGGGTGTTTGGTTCCAGTAACCGAAGTTTTCAGTTGTGAGTACTGAACTTCAGTTAGGAGTACCGAAGTGGTTCAGTAGGAACGAAGTGTGAGTCAAAGTATTAGTCACAGCCACACTTACCGACACCTTCGGTACTCCTAACTGAAGTTCGGTACTCACAACCGAAAACTTTGGTTACTGTAACCGAACACCGCGGTGTTCCATATAATCCGAAGTTCAGTTCTCATAACCGAATGTTTTTCTCCGTGTAATGTCTGGGAACCGCTCGACATTAGCTCCATTATACTTGTCACGAAACCATCCCCTGCTCTGCTATTTGCTGCTGCATGTCTCTTCCTTCCTTTCCATGTTCTACTCGTTTCTCGTTAGGCTGGATCGCGGTCCACGCCATGATCCTTTTTACTCCTGCTGGCGTCCCAAGAGGAGAGCGAATCTAAAAGCCCCAAGACGTGAACGTGGAAGTGGATGCTGGATGTGGAAGAATGAAACCAGCCAGCGTTGCCACTTTTCATGTGAGGGCATTATCCACTCATTTACCATTTGTATCAATGTAGGAATCTATCGATTTTCCCCTAAATTTGACAGCGCTGTGTGGAACTTGCATCGCTTGCATCCGAGCCCCTGCGCGCATCTTTACTGCGACTTGCGAGTTCGGACTTCTGACGAGGCGCATTCGCATACTTATCCAGTCATTGCTCTCGGCTTCCAGTCCTCCGATTTCCTCCCTCTCCGCCTCAATAAGCCCGCGTTGCCAAATGGCTTCTTTCTTTTACGTGTGGTCTAGTCAATATGTGGACCGGCACATTGTGCAGGTATTCATTCCTTTGGTCATTTCGTTCATCTATTTTCTTCTATATTTTTAATTTAAAAAAAAAAAAAAAAAAAAAAAAAAAAAAAAAAAAAAAAAACCCTTTATGCGAAGCATTCTTTTGTTACGTAAGCTGGAGCTCGTTTCAGAAGTATAGGCGCACCAGTCGTCCAAAAGCATAATCTTTGGCGCTTTTTCAACTTTTATTCACGCATAAAAAACACGGTGAAAATAACCATACGGATACCTGATTTTGGCACCTGCTAGTTGTTATGGTAATGTTTACCAGAAGTATACTATGTTTTGACTTGGTACTAGGTGATGTTACCTGATTGCATGTCGAATTTACTCAAAGTATCGGTAAATGTACCATACTTCTGGTCAAGTTTACCATATTATCTTGCAGGTGTCAAAATCAGGTATCCGTATGGTTATTTTCACTAATCTTTTTTTTCCATGTTCCTTTAAATCATTACAGAATTTGCCCCTGACTTTATTATTTTGTGTTTAAAGTGTTCCTTATTGAAAAGTGAACTCTCCATTTTATTTTCATTCATTTTCATCGAGTAATATCAGAAATAATGTTGACGAATTCCAAAGATTTTCGGTCTAGGTGCGCCTACACTTCTGAAACTACCTCTACTGAGCTACTCCTTAAAAGTTGAAGAAAAAGGAAGACAGAAATCCAACGCTGAAGCATAATGATAACAAAAGACTATGAACCAGAGCTGCCGTTTTGCTTCTATAATTAATGACATTTTTCAATTCACCGATGATTCCACCGGTTGAAAAAAAGATTACACAGCTCAGTTCAGTGTATGCGTGTACTGCACGAAAATACTCTGACCTGTATTCTTTTCTCAATCGGCGCAATCGCCGTTAAATTATTGAAATATCCGCAAGTTTTTAAAGTCATCGATGACTCCACCGCGCCGGTTGAGAAAATATTACAGATGCGACTATTTTGGCGCATTAGTCATACACTGAGCTGAACTGTGTAATCTTTTCTCAACTGGTGGAATCATCGGTGATATGAAAAATGCCATTAAGCATAAAAGCAAAACGGCAGTTTGTCTGCGAACAGACGTTTTAGGAATGCTGGCAAATTATTGTTCGATCAAAATGTTGAGATCGCTTAAATTGTATCGGCCAAAGAAGAGCAGCACTTGCGTTACCAAAACAGGAGTACGTTTGTGGAATGGTTTGACTCTCTATGAAGTATAAATGTACAGTACGTCAGTAAGGTTGCGGAAAATATACAATTTTTGTTGCATGACCTTGCTAGTTGCTTGCACTCTCATTCTATGTTCGTTTCCGTCTAGCCAATCAATGGTCAAATTTGGTTTTATTGCTCTAATATTTTAACGTTTTGAAATGACCTGCGTTACGTTTACGCTAACGTTTTTGTTAAAAATGTATTGGAAAGAATACGTAACTAAACTAAATTCATAAAAATTAAAAAGTAATGTTTTTCGAATATTCGCTGGGAACAATCCTTCATTTAAAAAAAAAAAAAAATGTTGTTGACAATATGTTGTAATATTGTCTTAACTGGATATGGAGCATTTATTTTACGGTTTTACGAAAAAATGTTTGCTGAGTCTTGCAATCACTAGACATCTTCTAGTACAATTTTTTACATGAAGGAGTTTCCAAGCAAAACCTATCTTCTGAAGCAGTATGACGAATCCAGAAAATTATTTTGGGAAAAGGGGGGGGGGCACGCCAACAAAATTTGACATTTGAATCGTCGCAGGAAGCAATTTGGTGCTATATTTTCTGTTGAAAAAAGGCAACATTTGCGATTGGGGGGGGGGGTTTCCCCCTTCTGGATCCGCCACTGCTCCCAACCGAAGTAACCAGTTATGGTAAAGATAATTTCAGACGGGATTACCAAGCTTATTATAATTCCACGGGCGATTTCTGCTTAGAAAATCAAATAAAAGCCTCGGTATTGCGAAGCTGGAACAAGAGTACAAGCTACTTGTAACAAAAAAATATCAGCATTCAACTAAAATTGATTTTTCTTATCTCCTCATTCACTCAATGAATTTTAAAGTCCGACGAACGCGCATTAAACCCGAGGATACGACACAAAGATGAGACTTTCCTCCCCTTTATCGTGCTTGCTCATCAGAAGAAATATAATACTGCAAGTTCAGAAAGTTCGATAAGCTTTTCGACAAAAAGCTTTGTACTTACGAACGCAACTTTGTGTCTTGCAGCCTTAATAAAGTCCAACGGCGCGTATCGTTCGATCAACAAAATGTTGTCACATCGTGACTTTCCCAAATTATTGTGAAAGAAGATTACAAATCAGATGTTTGTGCGCCATAGTCATACTGCTGATCTGGACTTGTGGAATATTTTTGTCAACCGGTGGATAACTCGTGAGTTGAAAAACTCCACCTATAAGATCCGCAAAATGGTCGCCCTGATGCAACAAATATATTTTTTCAGGGTTCTGCGCGTTTTCTGTTCAAGATGAGTATCTTTTCAAGGCGTTTCTTAAGGTCAACAGTTCGCGTTTTTTTTTTTTTTTTTGTTATTTGTGCAAAAGTAAGCTCTGCCAATGTATTCTTGGTACCAAAGTTCTTCGGGGGGGGGGGGGGGGGGGGAAGGACAGACTTTCAAGATTAATTCGACCATCAGATGGAACTCCTATCAAAAATCCCGATGCCGAGTGAAAACTGCATCATTCCAAAAAAGTGCCCTTTGTTGAGCTGTCCGCGATCAACAAAATATTGTCAGAATATCCAAAAGAAAAATAACTTTGAAGAAATCCTCGAATTTTTCTGGTGCCAACTTTGTCAACAGTGCCTTCATCTTTTCACTTCATGGGATGTTAACTTTATCCTAATGCAATAAGCGCTTGCATGATCCCTTGCTAATCTGTATTCTTCGCGACCCTTATTCGAAGCGCGCGTTAAAATAATTTAATAAAAATTCAGTTTTTGCACAACTCTAAGGTTTCGCTAACGACCCCCTTCCCTCTCAATCCGCTTTTATCTGGTTTCCAATGAGTTAGCAAACTATTCGAAAGCCCCTCGGTAACACCCTTTCGTATCGTTTCTTTTCTGTTATTTCTTTATAGTCGCTGCGTTAAATATACGCTCGCCAGCTAACTCCGATTGCATTTTTAAGTCGACTTTTTTGCGGCTAGAATTGACAATTATTATAATTGTCACTATCACTGCGCACTGTGCACCAAAGATTTCGATTTTTTGGAGGGGTTATCATGGAAAAAATACAACGTTGCCAGACTTAACTCTGTTTTACCGTTTTGAACGAAGCTAGTATATCAAGACCACAAGTACCGCTATGAACGCGGTGCATGGCCGTGTTGTGTCGCTTCGAAGTCGGTGACACAGAATGTCACAACTGCACCATTTTACCGGGAGTGACAAAGTTGATGACATCGGTCGACTGTTGACACCGATGACGATGCATGACATTGGCGTTGGTCGCGAGTGAGTGTGGCGCGAAGTCGTTCAAATACCCTGATGTTTTGCAGCGTTGCCAGATGAACTGATCATTCTACGTATACTCTTATGAAGCGAATTTTATTATTAGGTTGGGAATTTTTTTATCGCGTTCGAACTGTTTGTTCGGCAGCAATGGAGCCGATGCAGCGCATCCGAACTTCGAAATGTGTACCCTTCTAGTGGAGGTGCGGTGGGGACTAAAGTAGTTATAATCAAAAACTCAACGGTTGAGTGACAACATTAATCAACGCTCCTGATTGACTGTAAATGGTTTTGTTGATTCTGGCATTTGGGGACTCTTTGAATTTCATGACTTTTAAGTCTTCACCCGAACCGAATAAATTAAAGGCGCTGTCAGATTGCACGCTACTCTACGGTCCAATTAATTGTCCATATATATATATATATATATATATATATATATATATATATATATATATATATATATATAACAACTTTAAACGGGATAAAGGCTATTATTAATCAATAAGACGGGACGTTTCGGGGTATCACAACCCCATTATCAACCGCGAAAAAAAAAAAAAAAATAAATAAAATAAAATAAAAGTGAAAATAATACAAGGCACAGGTGGTCAGGCCATTGATATATATATATATATATATATATATATATATATATATATATATATATATATATATATATATATATATATATATATATATATATATATATATATATATTATAACTTGCTTTCAAATGAAAATTGAACAGCTGTTTCTTATAACGCGAAATTGGTCAATCGCTGTATTCATTGCAAACTAACACGTCTACTGATTTTGATTCCATTTTTCTTCAAATGAAAAGCCAACTGCTTTTGTTTATCTGTACCCTGCTCATCCGGATGTCCATGTTCTAAGAATCTAAGTGCTGAAATTGTAAACACGATGCTGTCGAAATAATTATCAATCTATATTTGCACTCATAAGTTGTTGTTGTTGTTGTTATTCGGTTTTGTTTTTTTAAGTACTGCGGGTCATCTAACGATATGCTATCTTGATTTTGACTTTGTTTACTTTATTGTTGCAGGTACTGTATCTCTCGTTTGCGTCTCACACGATTTATCCTTAAGCATCTCTGATATGGTGAGTGCTTTCAAGTATCGCTTTTTTTTATTTGGTGTCTAATTTCCCGAAAACAAGTATCTGCAGTGAACTTTGTTCATTCGTTTCACGATGACTACTCTTCTCATTCGCAGAACTAAGACTAAAATATTAATATGCATTCGTCTTACGATGACTATACTCTTCTCATTCAGAACTAAGACTAAAATATTATGATAAAAGAACTCAATACGATCGTATCCACACTTTTCTCTAAGGTGGAAACATTCCTGGTAAATATATTTTGATCGCTGCTGAAACACTCGATCTTTGTAAATTATGAGCGTGGGTCATTGGGTGGAGATCGTAAGTGGAATTTCCCTTTAAACCCCCCCCCCTCTTCACCCTCCTGTACCAGCGTTGCCAAATTTTAGGGCAATATCAGTAGATTTTCCATAAAGATGAATGTAAAATCAACTGATTTTTCCATAAAATCTAGCAACGCTGCCCCAAGTCATCCCTAAATGACGTGCCTGACTATGTATGAACTTTTTCACCGACCTTTTTCGCAAACTGTAGTGAAAAAGACTAAAGAGTGTGGTAAAAAATTCTCAGTCTCGTGACAATTTTTTTCTTCAATAGCATTTTGCACTCCTGCCCTGTCCTGGCTACACATTTCCTAACCTGGAACTCAAATAAACTCGATATATATTTTTAAGAATTTATTCAACATTCGTCGCCCGCGATGGACGTTTTTGGAACCGAACGACGTTGAATCAGCTTAATGACTCTCAAATTCCATCCTGTCGATTCGTCTCAATATGTCGACTCTCGAAGTCAGGCGCGGGCGCGGCATTTTTGAAAGGAAACGTAGCAGAGAGCGCTGCCAAGCACGTAGGTACTATGTCTTCGTCAGTGTTGCCGATTTTGGCAGAAAGTATGAAAATTTTACCTTGAGTTAAGTATAGGAAAAATTGAAGGAAACTCATCCGTAAAACGGCATCACTGGTCTTCTTGTTCTTCGCTCTTCAGCGCTGAATATCGGTGAAAGGGGTGGAGGGGGGATGCAAGAGTGGTGGAGGGAGCGGGGGTGGCCGGTGGCGGAAGAAAGGGTTTGTCACGTGATGTAATGACGCTGCGCTGGTTACGGAAGTGGCGAGTGAGTCGCGCGCGTGACGGAGGAACTGCGGAGAGGAAGAGAGGACGGACGTATCGTATACGTATAGTACGCGACTTGACGCGCGAGCTGACGATGAACGTGGACGCGGGTCAGAGCGCGCTTTAGCGGTCAGCAATCAGCATGGGTATGAGCATGAGCATGATCAGCAGCGTAGTGCAGCGAGCGGAGTCCGCTGCATGCAGCGTGCTCTTATAATCAGCCGCTGCAGCGGTCGTTGTGTGGTCAGTGGTCAGCACTTCAGCACTCAGTTGTCAGCTCCACTTCCACGCGATGCGATGGCCGCTATGCGCGCGCGCCTGATCGAACGCCTGTATCCAGTATCATTCTTGTGAGCGGATCAGCTGATCAGCCCAACACTTTTGATTATTGAGAATGTGTAAATCTTTGGAATATCTTGTTCGTGAGCCTCTGCCGATGCTGATTCTGGTTGCTGGCTCGCCATCTATGCTCAAATGAAAGTAATCCAACCGCAATGAGAGTTTGACTCATTACGGAGGATTTTATACACTATTCCCGTAAATGGAGACCAGTGGTGGCATGTGCAATCTGGCATCGTTGCCGTTGATTCATTTAAAATAATTAAAATAGTCGGAACATTGGGGACTGCACCGTGCACTCCCTTGAATCGATATTTTACATGGGTTTAAATGGACAAAATGCAATGCTGCCGGACATCACGCGGTGCCACTGATGAGGACTGCACGGAAAGAACAGAACAAGTAATTTGTCACGTTGCACTAGTTTTGCAACTATTTCTATATCCTTTCTCCGCAGAAAATTGAACGAAATCGGATGTTTTCAAAATTGTTGACAGTGTGAGGAAGTTTTACTATGAAAATTTAAGAAAGAATTTAGTCAAAACAAGTCAAACCATCAGATTAAAACCAGGTCCTGATTTATCAAAGAAAAATATACTGAAAGCAATACGGAACAGAACTCTCAGATTTTTACCCGCAGGAGTATACGAACGGTCTCTTGTTCTCGACCTCAAGTTGCGAATCCTCGCTTCTGATTGGTTGAGCCCTGACTTACGTTGAAGAACAAACACCGTCGCGTCGTCCGTCCCGAATATTTGTTGGTCCAAGATCTGAAAGCGTTATTCATCGTTTCAATCAGGAGAGGCGCAAATTTCGATTTTTACCGCGGCTCCAGCTCCAAAATCCTACCTCTCACTCACACACTCTGATATACACGCGTCAGCCCGAGTGTCAAGTGTGCCACCGTTGTTTAAGTCTGTTGGTTGTTGTAGTTGGTGGCTTGACTCGGCGCGTAATTCATAGAATCGTTAAAACATAAAGTGTCATAAAATGTTCGTTCGTGCTGTTTGCTTCTCGCGTAATCAATCTTAGCGGTGTTTTTCTTTATAACTTCTGTGAATTTCATCTGCATGACCACACGTTACCCACGTGTTCCTCGCGGATATCTCATCCTAACCCACGCCGATTTCCTGTTTATCGGTAACTTTTTACAGTTTCGTTTTCGGGCGAGCAAAAAGTTTTCTCAAGTGTTGTGCTCCGATTTTATTGTCTGCGAAGATAAATTTCCTCTGGTCGTAAAAATCAGCTTCTGAGTTTTAATTCAGTTTTGATTAATAAAAACACTATAACTACAGTCTGAAAAGTATTCGCATATCTTTCGTATATCATCAGTGACGAATTAAATAAATGCCATTAAAATGTTACCCTAAGCCAGCTCGGCAGCTCTAAAACGTATATTTAAAGCTCCTTCTGACTTTATATAGAAGTGTCGCTGGTCGGAAAACTGTAACTCTGATGACGACTTCGGTTTTTTTCAATTTTTACCTGTTTTTTTTTCTTCTTCTTTCTTACTTTTTGGCGGCTTGAAACGAAACGCAACCCGGTGAGTGGGAAGCTCAGATCAAATGCAACCGCGCGCATTCTAACGTGGGTTCAGCAGATTTGTTGGTGTGGTGTCAGTGTGGAAGGGGGACTGGCTGGGGGGTGGAGGTTGCGACAGTGATGGTGGGGGGAGTAGAGTCGGTCGGAATTCGCGCGGCTGCATTTTGCTGAATCCGCGTTCGCTCTGATCCGCGCTGATTCTCCCACAAACGAACTAAACCCAGCGGCCGCGGCGGTGAGCGGTGAGACCGAGACTACCATTGACCAAGCACGTGATATTGATATGACCAGAGAAAGTGACCATAAGTGGCTCGGCTCGGGACTCAACTCGCGAACTGCGCTACAACTACAAGACGATCCGATGATGATGGCGGTAGCGGACGGACGTGTGGACTGTGGACGCTGACGCAGACCAAAAGGCATTTGAGTCAGCACCGGGGTTGCCAAATGTCTCTAACTCGTTTTTTTTCTCTTTTTTTATCTGGAAGGTGTCTACCCGAAATAGTGTGGTGTATACGGGATTTGCACCGCCCTGTTTTTTACCGAGCCTATGCCAGTGAGAAAAATTTCCTGTTTCCATTGCATATATTCTGTTTAATAATTTCCTAACCGGAGTTATGCGGTGACTGTAACCGAAATTTCGTTTAGAAAAGCATCACACAAATTCTGAATTCTGAATACATCCACTTCGAGTTGAAGTTGTTGATTCCCGTGTAGTTTGTGTTGTGGCTATACACATTTGTTGGCCATACACTAATTCAAGCAACTGTTGCCTTCCATGTTTTTCACTTAAAAAATAGGTGGGGGCTTAGGAAAAGTGGGGGGGGGGAGACTTTTAGGGTTTGAAACAAAAGTTGGCTCCAGCCCCCCCTCCCCCCCCCGCCACATACACGCTACGCCCATGCCCGAGGCACCGCTACCTCAATTGCAACGCTAAACTATTATACAGGTGCATTTTTATGATTGTTATTTTTGGCAGAATGAACCTCTCGAGTCAATTAAATTCGATTTTTTGAGGAAAATTTCGTTGAAAAAGTCCCCGTACTCAAAATCCGACGCCAGAAAGCAATATCTACATATACACACGGGTCTCGTGAGAGTTAAAGTTTGGAACACTACACGAGTTGCGACTTGCGACCGATGTGTGCAATGTTGGATATTCATTGGTTTTTGCAACCCCGCGGCGTTGATCGATGTTTTACGTGAAAAACAGGGAAGGTAACAGTTGCTCGAATTACTGTGGCCAACAAATATGTGTCTAGCCACAAACTATACGGGAATCAACAACTTCAACTCAAAGTGGCTAAATTTCTTGGTTCAATTTCAAATACGAACAAGCAAAAAAACAAGAAAATAAAAAGTAATCATGTTTCAAAAGCCCCCCCCCCCCACTTTTTACCCACTGCATGGATACGCTTATGACGTAGGGGTCACCTGAGAGTGCGAGAGCTTGTTCGCGGAACACTAAACGAACTTTTCAACCGGATGATGTCTTCATAAAACCGCGTCCACTGGGCGGGTAGAAAGGCTCATTCTCAATCACGAATATAATCCTGGGTTTATTGTATTCGTTCATGGCTCGATTTTTCTATAAACACGAAAGATGGATGCATTTAATATTAATTTGATGTGGGGCAAGGTGCGTGTAGTATCCGTGACATTGGCGGATCCAGCAATCTGACAACAGTGTATTCTATCCATTTGATTTCATGAGAAATAATCGATTTGTCATGGGGCTGTAGCCCCTCCAAGAATCGATTGTTAATCATACATCCAAATGAGAGGAATGCTCAGCTGCCAGATTGCTTGATCCACCTATGATCCGTGAAGCATATTTGCAGCATTTTGCGTGGTGAACCCGCTTAGCGGTGACCCGCGACTCTCAGCGAGGGTGGCCGGGGTGGCCGCGACTGCATCGTACGCGGAGCGGCTCGCGCGCTTGCGGTGCATCGCATGCAGCCTTCATTCGAACTTTTGATCGGTCAATCGTGGACAAGCTATTTCTTTATTATCACTTGAGAGTTGAGTTTATAGGGTCATTTGCTGCCAATTTGCTTAATGGATTATGTCGGGTTCTCGGGGCAGCGACAACTAGCTCGAGTTGTCCCATTCCTCATGGAAATGCCATATCGACGGAGTTTTGCTCCTTACCCCCTAGCTCTAGCTCCCTTGCGTCGGCTTATACCAATAGTAGAGGGTAGTTTATTTTTCGTGGGGATTTTAATTAGATTGACGAACTATGTTGATCCCATATGACATCCTCTAGCGGTGTCATTTTTTTAGTATCATTAGTCTTTTCTGTAGGGTGGTCTAACACCGTATGACGTATTTCAAAAACGGCTCATTGAAACCTTTTGAGATACGCATTATGAAAAAGCAGTAGTCACATCAATCTTGGATCCACGTCATTGAACTAGTTGAATTTTTCTCATCTAAATTGACGTGCATCCCTACTTTTTTCAAAATCCCATAAGACTCCATGTTAAACCTTGTACACAAATGTGTACACTGTGACGGAAAGGGTTAAAGTAAAAAAGGTCAAAATATAGGGGTGCTCAGTATTCACTTCCTCGGATCGATATGTTACACGAGTTCAAGTGAACGAAATGCAGCGTTGTCAGATTGAACGAGATCGCGACGCCACCAAGATTGGGCAAATCAAATCTCTCTCGCGCGTGAAACCCACATACCGATTGCCGATTGGTCGATTTGAATAACCCGCTCAGCGCCAAAGCTGCGCAGTCTACTCCATTTAGTTGCCTTGATTTGGCAACCCTGTGAAACATGTTTCTGAGTACGCCTCGAGCATCGAATCGTCTGATTTTTACTTGCGATGAAAACTAGGCCGTGTGAAAGGAGATCTCGTTGAACAATCCCTCGCACTTGCTCATGCTCCCAGATAAACAACAACAACAACACTAACAAGAACAACATCAACCGACGACAGCAACAACAACAACGTATACTATCCATCCATCGTCAGAAACTATTGATCATCCGCATGTTTTCCGTTCGTTTGTTTCTCTGTTTATTTGTCTGTTTGTATGTTTGTTTGTTTGATGGTGATCCTGTCGTGTCCCTTTTGAACATACCTTAAATTCAGTGGCGTAGCGTGCAGTTTGGCAACGTTGTGTTAGGTCCATCTAAACACTTGTAAAAAGTCGAATGCGAAGGTGTTCACCGAACACCAAATAGTTCGATCTTTTTCGTGGGTATAAATGGACAAACTGCAACGTTGCCAAATTACACGCTAGGCCATTGCTTGAATTACGCAATCTTTATTTCTGCGTCGAAATTAGACGGTGGAGTTATAGTTTTGTAATTATTAATTTGGATGTTTTAGGAGGAAATTGATTTCTATGTCCTTCCTATTTAACTCGGTTTTGATGACTTTCTGAGTTTCATTTTCGAATTTCGCATCTTGCTGTGGTAATCACAACTTCAAATCACTTTGAGTGTATAAAGATTGCTGTATTCAAGTAGTACTCCAATTTATTTGAGTTCCAGTTCCAATGGGGCTATTGCACACTTTTGCTAAAATCGATTTAATAGTCGATTATGGCGAAGAATCCTCAAGAAATAACGATGGCGGCACTAAAAACTTCCAAAATCCACTCCTAAACTCAATAAACGCAGTTATTTGCGCGAGCGTAATGGTGGCCGAAGGCACTAACAATGGGAGATTCCTATCTTAATTTTGTCACTCTTTCCATGTTGACAAGGATGATTCACAGAGTAAATAGTCATCAGAGTGATGATCCACATCCGATGAATGGTGCCGCAACACCTAGTGACACCGGTGTCAAATGAAAGTAGTCTCTTATTGGTCACTTCTTGATGGAGTTTCAGAATAGTTAGATGGGAATCTCCCATTGTTAGTGCCTTCGGCCACCATTACGCTCGCGCAAATAACTGCGTTTATTGAGTTTAGGAGTAGACTTTGGAAGTTTTTAGTGCCGCCATCGTTATTTTTTGAGGTTTTTACGCCCTAATCGACTATTAAATAGCTTATAGCAAAAGTGTGCAATAGCCCCATTCCAATAAATTGGAATCAAGGGCGCTCACAGCAGGGACAAGGAGATGGGGGGGGGGGGGGGGGGTGCAGTTGCCCTCCTTGGAGTTCAGAACAGTCAAAATTTCGAGATAAATGTTGTGCGTTGCCTATTGTATACCCTGGCTATAAGGGCATATTATCTTCATATCCGCTCGTGCTTAAGTGCATCCACGGTGCCCCGAGATTCGAGAACACCAAATCCTGAAACTGCGGCCAGGATACGAACCCGGAACCCCCGGTATGGAAGTTAGTATGTAGCATAATGCTATACCCAGTGACCAGTGTAGATCACGCGGAGGCCAACCGTGAGGCAAGAATCCATCTTCAGGCACAGAAACATTTTTGTAGTAAAAGGGTACGACATTTTTTCCACGCCAGAGTCATTTCTACTTCGTCATGCAACGTTGCCATACTTTCCGCGAAAAAATGGGTATTTTATACGATCTACGGACGCGCATCTTCGCTACGAAGTGTATAATCGTTGCTAGTAAAATTATTTTTTCTTCTCCCGAGATGAGGTATAGAATTGAGCCGAGAAATATGTACTGAGGTAGCTGCAAGATGTTGATTACGACTTATTGGTCAAGTTTCCTAGAGGTAGTTTCAGAAGTGTAGGCGGACCAAAACCATAATCTTTGGCGAATTTTCAACTTTTATTCCTCCAAATCAATACCGAATTTGCCCCTGACTTTATTCTTTTGTGTTTAAAGTTTTCCTCATTGAAAAGTGAACTCTCAATTTCATTTTTATTCATTTTCATCGAGTAATATCAGAAATAATGTTGACAAATTCCAAAGATTATCGGTCTAGGTCCGCCTACACTTCTGAAACTACCTCTATCAGTGGCTTGTTCAGCAGTATCACTCCCTTAGAACCAAATCGCCTATAGAAATGTTATTGAAGAGTTGGTAAATCAATTATTTCATCACATAAACTAGGCATGATTCTGTCGAATTATAACAAATATAATCGAAAAACTGCGTAGACAAGGCGGTTGGCTCTAGGAGGGAGCGGGTGGGTGAACTGTATAAAATAGTAAAGATGGGGGCAGACTGTCACCGGTTATTGAAACAGGGTTACCTAGTTGGTACTTACGTCGGTGTTCGGTGGACGGTGGCCAACGGTGGAAGTGAGCGCGAGTAGTATAGCGGTTACGCAACAGGTTACCAAGTAGGTTATGGTTACAGCCACACCGCTACTTTTCCATAAGTCCACAGTGAGTGTCGCATTCCGTTCTGTAGAGGACTTTACGGGTTATGGGTAGATACGCGCTACGCTGTCCACAAGAGAGCATCGAAAATTGATAGTAAATGGTCAACGACAACGACACACTTACAATTATTATTATAGTTTCGATGGAATTGAAAACTCCGACTGTTGATGAACATAGGTGTAAGGGTATTCACGGTTTTATGACTTGAATGTCGGCCCTTTATGACCAAATTATAGTTTTTTTTTTTTTTTTTTTTTTTTTTAAATGAGTAGACCTCCTTTTGCGTCCTGCGCGATCAATGCGATGTTTTTCAAACCTCTTGTCTTTTGATTTCTTGACATAATATGTCTGTCTTAAGCCGGTCTCGCTGAAAAGATACAGACCCGGTGGTTCGTAAAACCCTGTATCAATATGGAAGTATTTTTCACGAACACACTGAGACATACAGTGAATTTCTGTCCAAAAGCGAATTTCTTTATCCTGGTAAAACTATTCAAATCACCCAATTCCGCGATCGTGAATTGTAATTACGCCCCAGATCTTTTTGTTCGATGACCTATCCGCCTCACTACTGACCAATCAGAAAGCCTTGGTGAGCTTTCGGACTTACCGCCGCGCCGCGCCGTAGACTCTACTTTGCTATCTTTTTTTGTACCCATTTTGAGTTTTGGGCGATCAGAGGCATAGAACCTGTGAATTCGTGGTTATCTAATTAGTGACGCTTTGCACCCGATGGATTTCCAGTAGTTGCGGCTCGTGCAATTTGGCAACCATGCTAATTTTCCATTTAAACTTATGCGAAAGTATCGATATCTTGGGGGTGCAATTGCACCTCCTGAAGATCGATTGTTTTACATAGGTTTAAATGGAGAGAATCCGTTGTTGCCAGATTGCATGCGCCGCCATTGATGTCCAGTATCTCTCCGATCATCAAATCTTAGTTTTCTCTGGATAATGCAATTTGCTTAAACGCTCTTCACGGGACACGACACTTGTATTATAACAATAATAATACATGAACTTAAGATGTAGGGGAAAAAAAGAGAGGGAGGGAACCTATCAGAGGAAGAAAAGAAAGATGTATTTCCTTCGCAGAATCTGATGGACAAATGGTTGACCTTGGTAGGGGATCGGTTTGTTCGTTCGTGGGTGACGCTACGGACGCGCTGGTTGGCTGTTCGACATGAGGCCCTGGTCCGCTTGCTCCTCAGCGCAAGATCAAAGTAAATGATAGCATACAATAGACAAAGCTGGCGTTGCCACATTCTATCTGTCGCTCAACCGCTGTCGGCGAATGTTTGTTTACAACCAACAGGCTCCGATCGCGCCATCATATCAGTCCAAAACGAAAAGCCAACCAAAGTACAGAAAATTTAGTTAAGTTCGTCGAGTAGAGAGTGTAAAAGAACAGCTGTTGTTGAGCTAGGTTAGCGTAGAGGGGCGCCTCCACAATGTTTGAAATCATACTGCAAAAAATAAAGGGTTTTTCATCTGAAGTAGGTTAGCTCCAATTTTTCTACTTTACTGTACCACGTGCGTAGATGGAGGAGGGGCTGGTTGCTCATCGGACCTTCAAATATACAAAAATTATGCATTAAAAAAAAAAAAAAAAAAAAAAAAAAAAAAAAAAAAAAAAAAAAAAAAAAAAACCAGAACGAATAAGTGTGATACGTTGGAGAGACATGTCGTTTAAAGGTCCTCGATTTAATGGTCTCAAAAAAAACTGTTGGATGCGAATTTACCTAAAGAGGAACTGAAAAATGCTGTGCTTTTTAAACTGGTCTCGGAAACAGGACGGTCACATTCAACGTATTAAGCGAGTAGGTAATCTCCAAAAACTGCAACGGAAATCCATTCTGATATTATAACCATTTCGGCCAATATTTATGCTGGTTTCTTATTGCTTCAAGGAACTTGATTCATGAGTCTTGAAAAAAAATCATGGGCTGAATTCACCTAATGAGGGTTTGACAAAAATGCCAAGCATATTTTAGCTATAAGATCGAAAAACTGTTTTTTCCCAAAGAAAGACGATTGCACTCGTGTCAATGAAATTTACAAATTTACAACAACTGGTTTTCACCTCATCCCAAAGGATTGATTAAAATTGCATGAATGTAAGAACATTCATTGGAGGGGGGGAAAAAAAAATCGTATGTATTTGGCAGATTTTGAAACAACATACGATTATTGGCTAACTTGCCGGATTCTTTGCCCCTCAACTGTAAAACAAAATGTGAAAAAAAGGCAACATTGATGGAAGTAGGCCAACGGCCAGTCCCCTCTGACATGAGGTGTGCACGAAGAGATCACATCGAGTATATCGACTCGACATCGGCACAAACTTACAACTTCTCGCGAGAGAGGGAGAGAGAGAGAGAGAGAGAGAGAGAGAGAGAGAGAGAGAGAGAGAGAGAGAGAGAGAGAGAGAGAGAGAGAGAGAGAGAGAGAGAGAGAGAGAGAGAGAGAGAGAGAGAGATAGTGGGCGTCCTACGTAAGTACGTCCCATCAGCCATCGCGTCATCGGTCGTCTCAAGTAGCTTAACCATCATAACATTCAAGGTCAAAATAATATCGATAGAATTTCAATTTAATATGAACAATCAGACTGGCTGGCAATCGCATACATCCAACAATAAGTTTAAGCCCCCTTCCTTAGTTCCACGCAACACGCACCCAACCCCAACCCTCCGTCCCTCCTCCCCCCTCCCTCCGCACACCCTATATCACCACTCCCACCCACAGATATCCTTGGCTAACTATGGTCACATTATTATGGAAGAGCTGCGCATGCGCTGCTGGTGGACGATGCACGAGCACGGAGGTAAACTGTAAAGTAAACGATATTAAAATAAAACCGCAAAGTCATAGATCCGCTTGATTACACGCTGTGTCCTCTCGTTCAATAACGCAGTACCCCTATATCTCATATGAAAGTTGTAGAATCTGTAATGTCTTTGTTCCATCCGATAGCATCACCGCTGAATCCGTGAATTTCAGCGAAGTCACGAAAGACGTCGACCCCGCGAAGATGCGTTAGATCCCTCTCCCATTCATCGATGGGACCCAACCCATTGAATGAAATCAGGGGTGAGTTGACTGCGGCATTTTGCCCCGATGATTGATGGCGGAGGGTCGATCTTTGGCGGCTCTTGAACTTCGATTGTTTATAGCTTTGCTCCCTCTTGAATTTGTGCAAAAGTATCGATTTATTGGCGGCTTATTTTCAGTCGAACACTCTGGAGATCGATTTTTTTTCGCAGGTTTTTATGGAGGAGACACTGAGAGAATTCTTCTTTTAATACAAGGTGTATTTCGTTCGTGTTAAAGAAACTACACAGTGAAATATTGACTAAGGGAAAATAATTCCTTTAACCCAAGGAAAATGTCTGCTGCTACAAGTAAAAGATTCCTTGTTGTGACGGTGAGTTTCCTTCATGCAACAGAACTGTACTTCGCGCAAGGAAAACTGTCACAAGTAAACGTGTTTCCTTTGCTTTTAAAGAAGGGATTTCTCTCAATGCAGTTGGCGGATCTGGAATAATTTTCTGTGGGGGTTGACGCGTGAATTCAATTTGATAATTGAAGTATTGCAGGAAGCAATTTCGTGCTATTTTCTGTTGAACAAATGCAAACTTCTGGGGAATCACGTGCTCTCGTGGCCCCCAGGATCCACCACTAAAAGGAGATCGATGTATCGCTGTTTATGAACCGTCATTGGACACGACCGACGACCTATTGTGTCAAAAAAAATATGGGCTACTTGGCAACCTAGAGTCTGTCCCTCTTGATCTCCGAGGGAGGGCAAGAGGAAAGGGGGGGGCGACGGAGCGTAGATATACATTCAATTCGTTGATGAGATAATTAAGTTCCCAACCCCGGAAACATTCGAGAAGTAGCAAAACCCGCGCCTTTGCTTCGGGGATACAGCCGGTAAAGCGCAGTGTGGCGTCGCGTCGTGCGATAGCGGATATTACACGCGTGCGTAGGTTAAAAAAGCTGGCAAGTTGAAGTCGTGGAAGTCGTTGAAATCTTGCCTCGTAACGTGGATTCCAAAATTAATAATTTACGCAGTTAGTGACAAGCTTGCGATCACCTCCGAGAACGAGGTATCCGAGTGCACTGCGTATATAGAGCTCGGTTCAGAAGTGCAGGCGCACCTAGACCATAATCTTTGGCGAATTTTCAATTTTCCTTACTTCGAATCCAAATAAATCTTGCCTCTGCTTATAAACTTTTGATTTTATAGCGTTCCTTAACGAAAAGCCAACGCTCCAATTAATTTTCATTAGTTTTCATTTTATAACATGAGAAATAATGTTGACAAATTCCAAAGATTATCGGTCAAGGTGCGCCTACACTTCTGAAACGACCTGAAACGCCATGATTTTCTTAGCCGTACCATTCACCAACTCGAGTGTAAAGCTGCGGACATGCACGGGAAAAAAGTACGGTACAAGGAACCGAACGTATAGAAGATTTTGGCGCCAGCCAGAAAGTATGGTAAACCTCTCCAGAGTTTAGTAAACCTTATACCAATCAAGGAGTAAGTATTTGCAATCTTTTATCCTAATTTTACCGCAAGAATTTTCCGAAAATCGTGACCGTTTCCAAGATAATATAAGATTGTAAGAGGAACCTATTTTCTTCAATACCCTGTATGTGGATCAGTGGCGGGTCCAGAAAAAGTGGAAAGTGGAAGTCGAAATTTGAAGCGTCGGTATAGAAGCAACTTCGGGTTACTTTCTATTGAAAATAGGTGCCCCCCTCCCCCTCCCCTTGGTGGATCCGCCACTGATGTGGATACATTTCCTTATAAGCTTCAAGAATAATGTCCTAAAAATTCTATTAAAATCAAATTATTTGAAATTTTCAAACGTGCGTTTGTATTTTCGAAATCAACTCTTAGCCCTGTGTTAAGGACTGAGGCAGCGGAAATGATAAGAGGGAACCGAGAAAAACTCCCACGCTCACTGCAAGTCTGTGTATGATTGTATTGAGAACAATTTCCGGCTCAAGCTTGATAGCACTGCACCATTCTTTCAAGAAAAGTGGATCGTTAAGTTTTCTGAACTATTCACAGTATCTTTGTTGAAAAACTTAACTGCGCCGATCGTATAGTTAGAATTTTAAAAATGTGCGCGGGTCAAAGTTTCGCAGTTATTTTGATACGTATACTGTACATATAGTTCTTCTTGAGATCCCAAAGTTTAGGAGGAAAGTTCTCTGCACACGTATTTTCTATAAACTCAATAGGCATTGTTTGCCTCGATTTCTTTATCTTTCTGGTGTTTGTTTTTTGTTTTTGTTTTTCTTGCAAATTGCAAATTTGCAACACCTAGTTACTTGGAGATATACCTTTAGAGAATCTACAGAAAAATATGTACTTATGTACCACCACATTTCTTTCAAAAACGACTGCAAATTTTGATTTACGCTAAAACGCGTGATGTTTAAATATTTTAAAGGGTCCTCTTTATTTGTCGGCTGCTCCTAATTTTTTAAACCTCCTTCTCCCTGCAGGGGGCCGAGGGTTACATTTTTAGCGAATCGAATTTTTCAATCGGTCGATTTTCGTCCTTGATGTGTTAAGAGTTAAAAGTTGGATGTAAACCCGTTTGAAAGCGGTATTTCAGCTATCCAGGTCATGGTGCGCCCGTAGCATAATAACATCATGACCCCGAAAAAGCTGTATACAAACAATATTTCATTCATCTGCCTCCCCCTTGGTAAAAAACGCTGCAAAACCGATTTATTTCATCGAAACATTTACATAATTTTTACGGTAGCTTTAAATGTTTCAATGATTCTATTTCAATGAAATTTCCCATCGTCAGTGAAAAGTCCTGTCCCCGTGCGAAATCACCTACATACACACGAAATATATGCACTACTATAACACTAGCGGATCCAGGGAATTGTCCTTCTCTCTCTTTCCCCGTATGATCGCATGTGTTGTGGCTGCCCCTAACCTGTCTTTTTCTAACACATGCGTTCTTATGGGAGAAGAGAGAGAAGGACAATTTCCTGGATCCGCAAATGTATACTAAAACTGGACGGGGGGCGGTGAGCGATGACGCGGAGGCTTCATACCATAGCACCAGCGAATATCAGGACCATCAACACAATGCCAATGCTATGCGGTTATATGCATATTCAAATTACGAGGAAACCCGCGCGCGCCCCGTGCTCGGTGCCCGTTGCCAGGTGCCCGCACGCGCGACTCGACTGTTACAATTGAGTCTGGCGAACGAGCACGCCCGCGCGCGAACAATGAGCGCAATAAGCAATGAAAAGGCGAGAGCGTTGCCAAATCCTTAGAAAAATAATAATAATAAAAAAAAGATCTGACCACTTTGCACTCGAATGCACTTGAACTTTTGAGAGGCGACACCTTGTTAAAAGTCCTATCCCAAATTGAGGCAGCACGGATGAAGGGTTTGTTTGCCTCTTATTTTCTAACCTTGAATGAAACATTGTAAATTAGTTAAGAGGAAACTGGTTTTGATTAAAAGTGCAAGTGTTTGAGAGTGGCGATCTGGACACAGAATTTTAATATAATCTGTATCAGGTGAGAATTAAGATTTTGCTTGATTCTCTCATGTCGTGTTAGAGCTTCTTTATCGTCTAAATCCTCTCAAAGTAAACCGTTTTATCAATTTTCGGATCCAGATAGCCGTTTTTGAAAACTTTCACTTTCATTCAAACCAATTTCAAACGGATTTGTCATAATTTTTAATTTAAGGTTAGAGCGAAGATGGCGAACTTGCTGAGCCCGTGTATAATGTCCATAAGAGATTCCATTCATGGCTGCTCTGAACAAAAATATTACCAGATGTGTGATCCGAGGTGAATGGTGGTACTGTTACCAGAATTTTAGTTGCGGTACCGTAGTTCTTGAAAATTCCGAGGAAATTCTGGTATACTGTGACCATACTCTGATGGTAACATCAAAATGTTCTGTTGAAAGTATACTTGAATCTCCGCGGTTCACATATCGTTGTGCTCCTGTCATTATTACACTAGACTTCTGGAATCAAATTTTTCAGTGCATGTGCCGCTATGGTGTCTTTAAAATCATGTCCCAGAAATCCCCTACTTATGGTTACAGCTCGTCGCCTCGAATAGAACTCGTTTCAGAAATGTAGGCGCACCGAACCCATAATCTTTGCCAAATTTTCAATTGTCATTCCTTTAAATCAAAAAAAATGTTGCCCCTGACTTTAAACTTTTGATTTTGAAGCATTCCTCAATGCTAATGCAATGCTCATATTAATTTTTCATTTTGTTACATGAGAAATAATGTTGAAAAATTCCAAAGATTATCAGTCTAGGTGTGCCCACACTTCTGAAACGAGCTCTACCTAATCTAAGTCGGCAAAACTCGCGTAAATCAGGCAACTCCTGGACATCCCGCATCCCGCATTGTATCGTATCGGTCTCCCGCTAATTGAAGCGTAGCGCACGCGCTCGCGCTCGCGATTCCGCCCGACGACGATCCGTTAACCGCTGGGCTGGGCGACAGCGCATGCGCACGGTCTGCAAATCCGCACCGCGCGTCATGATTCGCTTCTCCGCGTCCCTCCGTTTCGATCCGATCCGATCCGATCCCGGCGATCCAACTTCGCGAGCATACCTCCTTCCAAAGGCAATCGGGGGATCGGAAAAGCGCTTGTGCCCTCTGTGCCCCCTACCCTCCTCCCATCCCCCCGGTCTCCTGATCAAGTTCGAGGGCAAGGCGACAGGCTACAAGAAGGTACGGAGAGATTCTACGGACGCCGCGCCGCGACGGTTTGTGGAACGCGAACGATTGGTTCGCATGCAATGTTCCGCTTCATCGGAAAACGAAGACCCTGCGCGGAGGACCAGCCGGCGGCGTTGCCAATGGAGGCTCTTGCAATGGGGCAGTTGCAAGGGTCTGAAATGTTGTGTTTTTTATCAAGAAAATGAAAGTACTAGATGAGCTGAGGACAAAGATGCCTTTGGTTTCTAATTAAGTCCCATTGCTCCGAAGATGAGATTTTGGCCCAAAATACATTGTTTTAAATGGGGATTCCGCGTAGTGACGTCACTACACACACGATTTTTTACAACTATACACGTGTGTATCTCCAAGACCGGGACACTTAGAAAAAAACCAAAGGTATCATTGTTTTCAGCTCATCAAAAACTACCATTTTCTTCAGAAAAAACACGCAATTTCAGACCCTTGCAACTGCCCCATTGGGCAACCATGCGTTTTGTCATTTAAACCTTTGTAAAACTATCGATTTATTTGGGGTTCAATACACCTCCTGAAGAATGATTATTTTACATACGTTTAAATAGAGCGCGAACTGCGGGCTGCCACTGAGCGTTCTCAAGAAGCAGTAGCAAGCAGCTCGTAAATCTCAGTATTGGTGAGGCAACAAATATCGAAGACCTAGGGACCATGGGGAGGGGGAGGGGGAGGGGAGTTTCGGAGTACCTCGAAGAAAAAAAGGGGGGTTAAGGAGTCCCCTTTCACCAGAAATTTTGAAAAATTGAGGCTCGGGTCATGCAATATTCTAAAGAGTTGTAGATTTGATTTTAGAGATGGTCCACGTTTCTTTTCTTTCACTCCTCTGAAGCGTCTTCCGACGAGCCGCAACTGCCGAGAAGTTCAATTCCAGGGACCAAATAATGTTATGTCCTCACGGTCCCGCACGCAGATGATCGGTGAGCACTTACGGGGGGGTATAAACCACACGCAATCATACTTACGTGCGCACCATCCAACGTCTTTCGGAGGACCGTCGCGTCAAGCCGAAAAATTATTTGGTCCCTGAGTCATAAAGGACGGAACTATGGCCTCTGGTCTAATTTCAGGAAACTTAGTGGCACATACTAATAATAAATCTATAGGCGGGCCAAAATTGTGAATAACCAGAGCTAGAGGTAGATCCAAAAACTTGTCCTTCTCTCTCTTCCGAAAGAGGGGCCTGAGGGCCATCACGTGACTTTCGCCGTTATCCCTCTCCTTTCCTAAAGACAAGTGTACAAACAGAGAGGAGTGAGAGGGAAAGAGACATATTCATGCAAGATCCGCCACTGTGTTCTAGTAGCTCTATGAGTCTATGACGTCACCCTCCCGCCGTCCGTTAAGTGGCCAGTCAAAAGTTTTCATTAGCCGATGAAGTAGTTGCACGATCCTAAGAACCAGAGCCATATTTTGTCGGTAATAAATTCTCCCGCTTAATCACTGTATCTGCGGGACCCTATTAAATGGATGAGAATGGAAAAATCCAATCCTCTCTACTTGGATTCGACGCCTGCTCCTCCTGCCTCATCGAATTTATCGATGTAATCTTCTGTTTGCTTACAATTAGTCTAGCCTGGGTCCGTTCCTTTTCTCATCAGGTGTTCTCTCAAGACACGAGACCTTGAGAGGGAACTCGCCCCTCGATTTTTTTTTTTTTTGCATTTTTTTCCGCGCTGGCAGATTAAGCATGTCTGATAACGTTTATTACAGCTCTAAATTGCATCTCCTTTGTTGTCAAATGGTTCTGCGCGGCACAAAGTCAACCCCCCTTCTCCCCTCAGACCCCTCTCCCCGCGGACCCCTCTCTTTCACTCTCTTCTCTTTCTTACTGGATGAATAATTCCTCTCTTTTTAACTATAATTTTACAAACATCGAAACATCCACGAAATTGAGGATGCTCTGAATATATCCAGAAACTAGAGGCTCTATTTTGTGGTGGACACGGAGGATCGAAAAAAAA
The DNA here is from genome assembly GCA_011764245.1 of Trialeurodes vaporariorum. Lineage (NCBI taxonomy): Eukaryota > Metazoa > Arthropoda > Insecta > Hemiptera > Aleyrodidae > Trialeurodes > Trialeurodes vaporariorum. The sequence continues at coordinate 20,937,396 of VMOF01000002.1, read as the reverse complement.
AAAAAAATCTGTTTCGTGAACTGAACTTTAGGATATATGGAATGCTGAAAATTCCGGTTGCAGTAAGCAAAGTTCTCGGTTATGAGTACTGAACTTTCCCGAAAACAACGCTCTTCTTTTGAATCTCCAATTCAAAAGCGTGTTTTCAGATTTCCTCAAGTCTTCCAAAGAGTCAAACACTAGTAGTGTTACACTACTCATTTGCAAAGTGTAAAAGTGTATAGTGTCCGTCAAAATTAAGAAAATTCGCGAAACTGGAAACTTTTCAAAATTTCCACAAGCCAAGAAAAATGTCCACTTGTTTTCTGGAGCCATGGCTTTCAGGATTTAGCATATAATATTCTGCACCCTTGGAAAGATTGACCAGATCTAGTAGAGTTTACCGTACCCCTTGGATGTGGCCAAAATCAATAATTTTCCGTACAATATTTTCTAAAAATAATTTTAAAAAATCGCACGCAACATCCTCCATTTAATCCTCAGCATTTCCTATTGAACATTTTTTTGGTCCAATTTTTTTTTTATCCCCTTTTTCTTTGAAGGTTGAAGAAAGTAATTTTTTTTTCGCATCTCACATTGCGAAGCGTACTCTTGAAGGGAGAAAAAAATTATTCGGTTTAACTTGGCAACAATGTTGATAGGTTTTTATCTTGATCCCCGCCTCACGTCTTTGATCTGTTTGTTTCAGGATTACGTGAGATAGTTTTGATCGTGAAATTGGGCTCGGTGCGCCGGGGACGGGGACTCAGGATTAATTGTGATTGTGACTTGTGACTTGTGAGTTTCGTTCTTCAGTCATGGTTTAATCACTCTGGCGGTGGTTCGCCTAAGTTCAAGCGACCCGACAGCGAAACTCAACTGCGGCCGTCCAACCACGCCACTGAACGTAAGTTAACTTTTAGTAAGTCTTTTAGTCTATAATTAAGTTTATGTATATAGAATATATTATATTTTTTAGGATTTAGTGCCAATAGCATGAAAATAACATGGTACTATACGTAAAAATACCGAAAGTGTATGAAAAATTCCTTGAAAATTTTCACAATAAACCCTTTCGGACATAGGCCTCCGTGGTCTGTGGTGGTCAGCGCAACTGGCCACTAACCTAGAGGTCCCGGGCTCGAATCCCGGCCGAGGTGCCAAGATTTATAGATCTCAAATCTAGTCATCTCGAAAAGACATGGATGTCATAACACCCTGTTTCTTTAAATGTGTCTATAGGTGGCTGTAGATTGTCCGATTTACAGGAGAATAAGTCCAAATAAATCCGCAAAAAAAAGGAATCCTTTCGGACCCATAGTACTGAAAGGCGTTTCAGTCTAGCTATATATGTGGTCATTATAGTGGTGGTTTTTAAGGAGTAGGCCGAGTGGGGTCAACATTGCCCGCATGGACCGTATACCTATTATGTTTGGGGTCTAGTGAACTCCCTTATACGGCCTTGATCTCTTCGGAAATCAGAAAGGTATGTAATAATTGCGCGTTGTTCCTTCAAGCAAGGAAAGGGAAAATAAAAAGAGGGGGATAACTTTCAGATCTGAAATTAGAAGTCGATCGAACGAAAAGACAGGAGGTTACCGGGATTTGATCATTTTTTTCTACATTTTGATATCTCAGGGTGTCCAACCTCGCAGGGGAAACCTGTAATGGTCAGGGGATTTAATTCCATCAGAGAAAACAAGGAACTACCGGGGGGAGGGGGGGGGGTTAGATTACTAGCCAGTTTTATTAGGGAATTTGAATCCGAAACTTCGGAAGCAAATTAGCAATTCTCTCGGAAATGTACATTTTCATGAAGTTTGAATCTTCAAGTATATTTTGATTTGTTTTCAGCAATATAATTTCATGGAATCTTGGAAAACCGAGAAGTTTCATTGAAAATTAGGGATTTCGAAAGTTTAAAATTGTTAGGCACCCTGTATCTGCATACTGATTTTTTTTTTTTTTTAAATCTGTTATTTATTTTATACATTCCCTACTAGCATAAAATCAGGTGTGCTGCCTGCTCAACAAATGAACGTCTAATCAGCTGTATCAATTATCCTGCGTCGCGGGATTCTGAGGGAAACGGAAAGTTCATGCGATTTTTCAATTGTGACGTCAACAATACAATACCCACACCTTTATCCAAACTCACTTACTTGGTTCTATATTTTAACGTCTCAATATTGTAGATTTGAATCTCATCATTATTCTCTCTGACTTACATTCCCACCCCTCTTGTTCTCTCCGTTTATTCCATCGCGGAATTTCGCCGTCTCTTCCTCATCAGTCTCGGTTGATGAAAGTTGTTAATGAACGCAAACTCCCTCGTCAATGCGGATTGCGGATTTATGAAAGAAAAAAAAAAAAAAAAAAAAAAAAAAAAAATGGTACGACGCATCGGGATGCCCCTTGCCGCGGTTGGTTGAAAACTGGTGACCTTGACAAGGGCAGACGGCGACCTTGGTGACACCACAATCACCCATTTAATAGAGGAGCAAATTGCGATCGGAGGTAGAGAATAAAAGAACCGATGTTTAACGAGGCTCGGAAATGAGAGAGTGAAACACTGGGTTCACGGGTTGCCGCGCCGCGCGCCGCCCTCGTTATTATGATCAAGCGCCGTGAAAATATTTTTTCGTGCAATCCTATCGTCTCCGTTTGAGATAACTAACTGTGTGACCATGACCTTGAGGCGCCGGTGATGAGCAAGTATGCGTTCCCTATAATTTAAATGACTTGTGCAGTTTTGGTCGTCAAAAATCTGAGATCGGAATGAGCTCTTGTCAATCATCATCGCAATAAAAGGGGAAATGGTTGCGTCGCGTCGCGTCGGCCTGCGTGGTCTGGTGATCAGAGCAACTGCAACCACTTAGCCTAGAGGTCCCGGGTTCGAATCCTGGCCACATAAGCAAGTAGCGTGCAGTGGCGGCAAGATTTGATGGTTTCAGATTTTGTCACCGCGGAAGGACATGTATGTTTCAAACTGCCCTCTCTTTTATCGCTTCCTTCATTCTTCTTCTTCTCCCTTCTTTCTCTTGTACTAGCAGGGACAAAGATACCTGACCAGAGTATGCAACACGCAACACATCTAATACAAGTGTTGAATGGTATGCTGTGTATTGCTTATTGCATACCCAGGCTAGGTATCTTTGTCTCCGCTAGTACTTACATCGAACTTGCCGTGGCTGTCTGTTGTATAAGGTGCCTTGACTTAGGCCAAAGTCCCAAGGGGTAAGTTGGTACAGGAAAAATAAAACAAAATGAAAAATTCTGGTATTCATGATCATTTTATAATTCAAGTTCAAGGTTTCAAACGGTTTCACCCGACACGACGCTCCGAAAAGAAATCTTTAAAGCTAAGGATTCCCGTTAGTCTCCCCCCCCCCCCCCCAGCTACTCATTTTCGTAGAACGAGGTGTAAAACATTGAATGTAACCGTGCTGGTTACGCAACTTCGGCCAACCGAGAACTTTACTTGGAGGACCAACAGTGTTTAATGAATTTGCTTTGCTCTTGATCTTGAGAGCATTAATTAATGTTCTCACGGTCTTTTTTTTTTTTTTTTTTTTTTTTTCAAGTTTATTTTAGACTTAATCCTAACTTAAGGTTACGCTTGATCTATAGACTGACCTTAACTTTTCGCTCTTCCAATCTTTATTAAAAAGATGAAAAATGAAAGAAACAAAAATCAAAAAAACAAAACAAACGAAATCATATCGACAAACTTGTCGTCCTCTGTTCGTTTTCTTCGAACTTGAAAAATTTTGGGTCGCGGCCGGCGCGGCGGGAGGCCGATCCCCGAAATTCCCAACAATCGATCATGCTAGCTAAGAATGAAAAACGGTGATTGATGGATACGAGTCACGTGGTTTTCAAGCCTAATCAAGATGAGGAACACGTCTAATCGCGGTTATCAGATCCTCGAGACTGTCGAATAACGGCAAATAAATATAATTTGGATTTTGATTAGACTTGGCAACCCCATGACTTGTATCCACCTAATACCTATTACCTTTTTTCCGTTCTTATCCAGTAAAGTCTAAAATCGGGAATTTCAAGGGTCGGCCATCAGGTGAGTCGAGACATACGGTGCTATGATTTTACTGATTTTAGAATTTTAGTGCTCAAGTTTCCTTGACACTCCCGTGGTACCATGTCTTTCGAAAGATCTATGTAGGATCCCATTTTTTCCCAGAAAGATTTAATAGACTGTTTTGGTTAAACGTGCGCGTTTTGAAACCGACCTACCAGATGCGTTTGTTTTACGATAAAGTTTCGAATTCCAACCAATCACGCGCTGGTTCCATGATAAATATTCAATTATTAAAAGAGTCCATTCAAATAATTTTCATCGGGAAACTTTCCATCATAAGGCATTTTAAGAAGAAAATCATTTCGCTGTTTCGAGAATTAGAGAGAAAGAGCTGTAAATGGAGAAAGCGAACGAATAGAGGAGGTTATCGTCAAAAAGAGTGTAGGATCTCAGTTGATGACTTTTATAATCATTTAATAGGCTCTGTAAATTTTATGGCCAATTAGAGGGCTCACACCCATATTTTTTTTTCTTTTTTTTTCCAGTTTTGCACCAGTCACGGTTTCAGGTATAACGTAATGCGAGCGATCCATTCATTTTAATCCTCGTCGATATCGTATTTAGTCAGATCATGCGCTCTAGTTTAGCTGCTTTCCATTAAGTTTTATGAAACTTTACAGTGTTGCAAATTGTACCACAGAAGTATTTGATCTGTTTTTTTTTTTTTTTTTTTTTTTTTTTTTTTTTTTCCACCTCTCCCCGAATTGAAGTAAAAATGCTTCGCCGATCAATGTCGTGCTGACGCAAGTTTTCTCCGCAGTTGCGTTGTTTTTGCAGTGGCGCGGCGGCGCGGGCAATTTGGCAACCATGCAGTTTTTCCTTTTGAATTTGTCTGTTTAACCAATCGATTCTTGGAGAGGCGTGACAGCCGAGGAACCTGTGATAGCTCGTGATATTTGGCAACCATGCAAGTTTTCCATTTAAATGTAGGTAAAATAATCGATTCTTGCGGAGGCTGGCAGCCTCCGGGAGAATCGATTGTTTTACATTGGTTAAATAGGAGGAGGACACGGTTGCCAAATTTCACGAGCCGCCACTGCGAGGAACATACACGGAGAAAATGATATTTCGACGACAATCATTGATGTACATTTAACTATTTCGCTTTTTATCTACACCACTACACCATTGAAGAAATGTGAGGTTAGATTCGCCATTTTTAGGTATATAATTCAAAGCCCGTCCGATCGGAACATTTTTTCGGCCCAGATCACGGACTTAATTTTCTCTAAAATTTCCCAACTAGGTTATGTTAAAAAGTTCAAAAATGTTCAATTTTTGCAGCGAGGTGCTTTTATTCATCATGCAGAACAAATCTAGATGTACCGTGGTGCAAGGTTCTAGATTATAGAGGTATGCGCTAATCTGACTTCGCGCCACAAATTCAGTGGCGCGCAGTTTAAAATCACTGCAGGCAAGATGGCCGACAAAAGCAGAAAACGTATACTCTTTGCAGAAAACATTGGGCTGTTTTCTGCTTTCCTGCAGAGGGCAGCCCAATGGTTTCTGCAAAGAGTATACGTTCTCTGCTTTTGTCGGCCATCTTGCCTGCGGTGATTTTGAGCTGCGCACCACTGAATTTGTGGCGCGAAGTCAGATGAGCATACCTCTTTAATCTATAACCTTGAACGTGGTGTATCAAAGTAGCGGGGAATTTGAAAAATTATGGATATTGCTATAGATCCTGCATGTTCTCCGTCTCCATGTTTTAGTGCATTAGAAGCAGGGCTGCCGTTTTGCGTATATAATCAATGCTATTTTTCTATCCACCGATGATTCCACCGGTTGAGAAAAGATAACACAGTTCAGTTCAGTGTATGCCTGTAATGAACTAAAATACGCGCATCTGCAATCTTTTCTCAACCGGTGGAGTCGTCGATGACTTTGAAAAACTTGCGGATATTTTAATTAATCAACGAAGTTTCCACCGATTAAGGAAAGATTACAGACCAGAGTATTTTCGTGCATTACAGTCATACACTGAACTGAACTGTGTAATCTTTTCTCAACCGGTGGAAACATCGGTGAATAGAAAAATAGCATTGATTATACGCAATACGGCAGCCCTGATTAGAAGTTGGGCGAAAAGTCTGGCATCTATGTCGAGCACCCTCGTTAAAAATGAAACTTTTTTAGAACGCGTTATGAAAAGACCTCGGTATGTGTGCGATAGGAATGATTTTTTCCCCATAGTTTTTTATGCAATTCATTTCATATTTCTACCGCATCGCGCGCCGCTACGCTTCGTATTATAATCCGTATTCCTAGTAAATCCCAGCCTGTAATTTTGCTGGAGCATAATCATTATTGGTTATTCCATTCTCAGTTTTTTTAAAGCTTTCTCTCTTAATGAACCAAAAGGCGCCAAGCGTACTCTTCTCCTGTATTCTTCTTCCCCGCTCTCCCACTGGGTCTCTCGTTCTTTCATTAGAACGCACCTCTGCACCTCATCTCATCTATTCGGCCCTGATACTTTATTTATTCGTAATCATGAAACAGAGAAATCCTTCTCAGACTGATTTCGGAACCGCGCGCTTCGTGGCTATAGTAATTAATGTTCACCTAATTTTTAGTCTCGGGGTATCGATGGTCAGTTCGCGCCACTGTCTATGAAACAGCAGCATCAGGAGCAGGCTCTCACGGTGTCGAAATTATCGCATCGGGAGAAAGGAAATAATTAATCTTGAGAAAGGGAATGGAGATAGTTTCATTCAAACGAATCATCATGTAGTTATAGTTACACTGCGTAAGCTGCGATCTATATAGTTGCGCCTATTCTTTTATGTTAACTAAGAGTTGAGCCCCCTCCCAAGCTGTCGAGCTCTTCGTTTCGTAAGTCGGGCGGTCAGTGGTGTCGCGTGCAATTTGGCAACGTTGTACTGTGTTCATTTAAACCCGTGTAAAAGGTCGAATGCGAAGGTGCTCACCAAACACCCACTAGTTCGATATTTTTCTTGGGTTCAAATGGAAGAACTGTAACGTTGACAAATTGCACGCTACGCCACTGGTAGCAAACTTTTGCTACAGCTTTAGGGATAGTTGGTTTCTATGAGAAATCACTTATAAATAACTTTGAGAGCATCATCAGAAAGTTCCAAAATCCTCTCATTAAATCAAGAAATACACGTTTAACAAAAATTACATAATAATTCTTCTCAGCATAGAAAGCTGCATTGAAATGATACTCCCTCTATGTAACCGACATCTGCTATCTTGTAATTTTGTTAAACGCACTTATAAGGTTAGTTAGTATATTCTGGAACTTTTTGATCCTCTCGACGTTATTTTCAAGTGATTTTTACATATGAATCGACGCTGCATAATGCTATGGCAAAAGTTTGCAATCGACTCATTGTGTCTAATTAAGGAGGTAGTGCATCTCTCTGTAGCGATAAATTTATCCGCTATAGATGTAGCGCAATACCAGTTTCTCTGTAGTTTCTTTTACAGTAACCAGATAAACCACTGTGTGGTCTTTTTGGTCGTGTTGCTGATTGGTGGGCGTTTACTACGCACCCAAGCGGCCTCGTTCGCCAATAAGAACGCGTGCAAAATACCCGATTTCCAAGAAATAAGAACGATCGATCGGATGTGAGCAAAGAGGGGTTGAGAGAGTGTAAACAATTTGTTTAACAAACTGGCCGCTGACGGCTCAACAGAAGGGTCCCCTAAATTCAGTGATTATATGGCAAAACAAGGACTAATAAGCTGGAGTTTCAAGCTCAGTTTCAACAGAAGGGTCCCCAACAAACTGGCCGCTGACGGCTCAACAGAAGGGCCCCCTTAATTCAGTGATTATATGGCAAAACAAGGACTAATAAGCTGGAGTTTCAAGCTCAGTTTCATAATCTTGACGCTTTTACCTTTCGATAGAGACCTTCTTTTCCAAATTTGTTTTGAGATTTATATTTTAACGATTTTTTGAGAATCGGGTGTTTTACACGCGTTCTTATGGGCGGTAAAGTCGACTTGGGAGCGTAGCAATTGACCACACTACTATGGTTTATCTATAGACACAGTAGTTTCTTTCACAGATTTTGAGTTTGGTGGCTTGTGGATTCAGCGAATGTTTATAATAATTAGACGAATTTTTAACAATCTTTCTCATTGACTTTAAGTTTAAAAATTTTTACAGTAGGTTCTACGGGCAACTACTAGCATATTGGCATGGGCGAGCTTTTGGGCTCTTTAGAATCACGCTAGTGGTCGATGGTCGATTCATATTCTTATCACGTCATTGACGTCATAATAATTAACTCATAGAACTGGTCGAAAAATATACCGGATTGTGGGGAGTGGATCTGAATACCGAATTTTGAGCGACTTTTATCCGCTGTCGGGTTGACCGTTTATTATATCCGCTTTGTTTATAGTCCTACGTTCCTTTCATCTGCCCCCTTCTGTCTGTAAATTTCACACTAGAGATTAAAAAAACTCTGCGTATAAATAATTATCAAATAAAAGTTTCATCGTTATGTGTTGAAAAAAGGAGAAACATTACGTAAGTAAAGTTGTCGTTTTCTCACATTTTCTCATGACAAACCGCATCACATGGAACTTAGTATCCCCCCGTCCATTCTCGGTTTCCACACTTAAAGGGTATCGGAGAAGTTGCAAGTTGCAACCAAGGTGAATTTTGAGCGTTTGGTGCCGAATTCTACCACCTGAGCGCTACCGTTCGATTAGTGTCAAATTACGGGCCAAAACTAATTAATTCTGACTTAAGGAAACGGAGTGTAGCAGGTTCTATAGGTAATCATCCGAATAATTTTTCTGTTCTCTGTCAAATATTTCGTCAATCATTTAAAAAATTAGTCCGAAAGTATACCAAAAATGCCGTGTCGTAATTCGATAACAGAATCGATTTGCGACTTGCTATATTTCTTGGTATACTTTCAGCCTCATTTTTTTAAAGTTATTCACAATTTATTTTGTAGAGACATTCTTCAGATAATTAACTGTCGAGTACCTGCGCAACACACCGTTTTCTTAAGTACGAAATATTTTAGGCCCGTAAGTTCACACCAATCGAACGAGTAGCGCTTTGGTATTTTTGAAATAGAAATCGGTTCTAAACTATGAAGATTCAATCCTAGTCTTATTAATTTAATATCTCTCACGGTGATGATCCTCGAATCCAGTCTTTCCTTATTAGGAATTTGAGACGTTTTTGGTTCAATCTCAACCACAACCAGCAATAAGTTGACGCTGCTGGTTGGCACTATAACAGCGTTGAGTCCATGGATCCGTTGGATCTTGACCCATTAAATCCCTGTCATGTTTTAATCGGCTGTGCGCTATGTAGTGTCGACACCACCATCTAAATGGTTTCTTCAAGATTCTGACGCCATTAAAAGGTGTTGGAATTGAAAAGAAAATAAGAAACAAACAATGATTTTCTTATCATTTTCGTGCTGAAGAGAAAAAGTTGTTCCACGAGTGCCTTGTATTTTATGACCCATGAAAATGTGATATGTTGGATGCAGTACATATAATCAGGAGTCACTGGCGCAACCAGGATCTCTTCCATCTCTCTCATTTCCCGTTTGAATGTATAAGTAGGAAAAGGACAGACAGAGGGGGTTTTATCCTGTTGTCCATCCTTGTCTAACTTACATGTTTAATGGAGAAAAGAGAGAGATGAAGAAACTCTCGGTGCGCTACCGGCTACTGTCAGGAGTACACGTATTAAATGAGCCGGGGATATTGATCTGCCGTTTACTATAGATTCTGGATTGTGTAATTAAACCTGACCTGGTTTCAATCGAATTCTGCTTGTGCATCCGAAGAAGGGTTGCGAATGCCACCTGTGGGGATAAAGGGGGTGGGGGTGGATTTGGCGCGGCTGCGGCGCCTGGTGCTCAATGGTACTGCACAGTTCACGATGATGCGACCCACTCGTTATCCGATGCCAATCTCAAGGTCATTCCCGCTCTTCATGAATGAATTGCACGCGCTAGTGCACGGAAGGCTTGAATGGTAGCATGACTCGAAATTACAATTTACTTTATCTCAAATTCCGCACTCTAATGCTATGATTTTATTTCTGGCTCAGCCGTCATACTGGCTGACTGAAAATCAGTTAGTAATTAGTAACCAAATTCTTAAGTAAAAACTGGTTGAAGAATTGGAGTCTACGGCGCGGCGCACTATGGTCCAGAAGTCCGGTTTAGGAAGACATAAGTTTGCATTAAAATCGTCCAATATCTTGAAAACGGCTCATCTGACCCAAAAACTGGTTATTACAAAAAAGATAGAACGTAAACAGTTTTAACTTTTTTTTAATAACCATTTTTGATGTCAGATGAGCCGTTTTCAAGATATTGGGCGATCTTCGTGCAAACTAATGTCTTCCTAAATCGGACTTCTGGACCATAGTGCGGCGTAGATCTCTAGGTCTTAGCTTCATTCAAGCTAAACTAAGAAGTTTTAGGATAAAACATCAAATCTTCACTGTATAAGGTGGGTCTGTTAGTGAACTGCGTTAAAATCCGGTCAGTGTAACATAAACTGTGTGACGGTTAACGTTTTTTTGAATAGAGGCCATTCTGTGGGGTAGCCAAGACACCGAAGTTTTCCCCTCAGATATGGTACACTGAGAGAAATCACTTTTTTGAAAACAAGGAAACACGTTTACTTGTGACAGTTTTCCTTGCACGAAGTAAAGTTCTGTTGCACGAAGGAGAATCACTGTCACAACGAGGAATCGTTTACCTGTAGCAGCAGCCATTTTCCTTGGGTCAATATTTCACTGTCTAGTTTCTTTAACACAAACGAAGTACACCTTGGATTAAAAAGTAGAATTCTCTCAAGTCTCAGTATAGTTTCTCGTGTTTTCTAGGTAATTTTGACAAATTTTGCCCCTCAACTTGACTACCTTATTCAGACCTTGAAACCCACCCCCTTCACTCCCTCGAAAAATATCTGACAATGACTCTGAGGCCATTGAAATATCAAGTGTGCTACTCTTTAAGCTACATCATTTTTTAAGTAGTGTTCCGATTTTTGTGTATCAAGCAAAATTGATGGTTAATGGGGCCTAACTCCAGCACTGAATAAACAAAGTTTAAGTAGAACTGAAGCAGCTTTTTAAGATAGCTTCGCAGAGCAAAAGTCCTAGCTCTACCGGAGCAAGTTGTGGTTGTCCTGAAGCACTACTTCGGTAGAGCCAAAGCAAGAAAAGAGGCTGTTACTCTAAAGAAGTAGTGCTTTGGTACTCCTGTAACTTTCTCCGGTACAGCTTAAACTTTTGCTCTGCGAAGCTATTTTAAAAAGCTGCTTCGGTTGTACATAAACTTTGTTTTTTCAGTGAGTAACCGGCGCATTTGAGGCGGTTTTCAGAAATAGGCCCCATAAAACATGACGCGTGCTCTTTCCTTAAAATCAGTGTTGTGTCAAACGTTCGGACTTCCTCGAAAGAGCACATGCCATGTTCAAAGGACTTCATTCCATTTATGAATGAAGCACCCGCATTGCGTGTCGCACGATGTCCTCTCAAGCGGGGAGGGTCGCGTTGACGGCCGCCAGCCGCGGCCCGCGCGCCGCCTTCGGTGGTCCGGTTGGTAGCTACTGGCGGATACTTGACTTGACCCGCAAGTCTTTTAGGCCCGCCTCCGCACCTCCTCAACAGATCTCAAGGAGGATCAATGTAATGTAGTAAATTGTTGTAATCTTCGTTTACTCCTTTATTGTCTCGTTTCCCTCCCTATGCTCGAGTTTTATTCCACTGTAGTCTCCGATCTGAAGTACAGTTTGTATAACATATAGGGTGTCCCAAAAGAACCGAGACTGATGAGTGATGATGCTCTAACATCAAGACTTAACTGGCCAGCAGAGCTGCCATTTTGCGTATAATTAATGGTATTTTTCAATTCACGGATGATTCCACCGGTTGAGAAAAGATTACACAGTTTAGTTCAGTGTAAGAATATAATGCACGAAAATACTCGTGCATCTATAATCTTTCTCCAACCGGTGGTATGGTATGGATATATTATTAATGAAGTAACGAAGTTTCCACAGATTCAGAAAAGATTACAAATCAGAGTACTTTCATGCAGTACAGTCAAACACTTCACCTTCTGAAGTGTGTAATCTTTTCTCAACCGGTGGAATCATCGGTGAATTGAAAAATCAATCATACGGAAAACGGCAGCTCTGCGCTAGCCAGTATAGCCAGCGACCTGATCCTGGTTGCGTTTGAATGATCAACTCATTTGCTTTCGATTGAGCTCAAGATGAGCAAATTTTGTCGAAAACAAACGAAGGTATGACAGTTTGTTTGTGTTAATAAATGCATGTAGGTATCCATGGTCTTTCCATTTCGGGTCCAAACAAACGCATTTATCTCAGCTACCTCTCCTTCGACCTGTCTCTTTCTAAATTAGTAGAATTAGTAGTAGCAACCACTGAGATAATTCTTTTTTTAATCCAAGATGTATTTTGTTTGTGTTAAAGAAATACTGCATAGTGAATTATTGCGACTGAGGGTGAATTCCTTTAACCCAAGGAAAATGCCTGCTGCTACAAGTAAAAGATTCCTTATTGGGACATTTATTCTTCTTCATGCAACAGAACTTCACTTCGCGCCAGGAAAACTATCACAAGTAAACGTGTTTCCTAGGCTTGTTTTTAAATAAGCGATGTCTCTCAGTAAAGTAATCTAAATTCGTATTCCAAGACTGTTTGTTGCTGAATTTTTGTTAGAAATGAACTTATTGAGGGTTTTTAATATGTTAGTTTCACGGAAAAAATAAGTAAGCAACAGCCTTAAAGTGAAACTTATGGTTTCCGGAAGTGACAGCGAACGAGGGTTGAACGCGAGTGAGAGAGATAAATGCGATTGTGTGGAACCACAAAGGAAATACTTTTCTTAAAACATCGATCTTTGACAGATCCTTCAGAATCCACCTCGTGGATTATTTTAAAATCATTTTTTTTCCAGTCTTCTGGATTGGTGTTTAAAATCGTAATTTTTCCTAATTTATATAAAACGATGCTCAGAATACTTGTTGCTTGCATCCACAGTGTGCGTTGTGTATGTTTACTGCTGAGCCAGTAATTTTCCTAGTCGCCCAACTCCATGACCTCAGTGAGCTCACCAGCAGTGGCGTCGTGCAATTTGGCAACAATGTATTCTATCCATTTAAACTCATGTATAATATCGAATTCAGGGGGTGCACAAAGCACAAAGAAAATTCGATTTATTTAATGAGTTTAAATGGAACAGTTCCATTGTTGCCAGATGGCACGCGACGCCACTGCTCACCAGAGCACCGCGATATAGTAATCAAAACCAAAATCATTTCCTCAAATTTTACACTGAATTTAATTTGTCCCCTCGCGAAGGCATTGTTTAGTGCACAGTGTACACAGCTGTTCTGGAGACGGGGAAAGGAGAAGAGGGATAGTCTGAAACTCGGGGGGGGGGGGGGGTTCCTCTTTTTTTTTCATTATCGTTTGACAGGAAGCTACGGATCGAATATCGCGGCCTCGTAGCCCTGGTCCGTGGTGTGACGTCGAAACAATGACGTGTTGAGCCGGATTGCAGAGGTCAGAATCTACAAGGAGAGAGAAGAATTAACCTTTTCAGTCACGAATCATGTTAGAGAATTTTCACCGCTCTGAGACCTATATTAACTGTCCATTTACCGCCACGAAAAAGATCGAATCATCCATTTGACGTGCATTAACACTCGACCGTTATCACTGGTTTTAATGGACGGAATACAACGTTGCCAGATGCTAGAAACGCCACTGATTGAGCAGGTATGCGAATGTGGATCTATGCAATGCACCCAATCGGTATTTTTTGTAGAGCTCGTTTCAGAAGTACAGGGTGTGACAGACCATTCGTCCACTATCTTTATCTCAAAAACGGCCGAAAATTGAGCTTCGGGGGCAAAACTTTCATTGGGTATATCGACCCCAAGGAATCCAATGAAAATATTTTCAGCCCCCCAAAACCACCCCTTGGGGGTTATTTAGAGGGGTGGGTACCCGTATCTCGAAAAAATCATATGGTAAGGGTATGTTTTGACATTGGAATTTAATACGGCATAAAAAAATAAAACTTTTTTATCCTTAAGTTTTTTTTTTCTAAAAACCACCCTTTTTTGAGTTAGGGGTGGTTTTCAAAAAATTTAGGGGTTATCTTTGGTTGACCGCTGTGACCCTCCAAAGCATTGGATTTCAAAAAACTAAGAAGTTTCTAAAAGGGCAGACCAAGGGCTTTCTTTTGATGTATCACATGCCTATTTTTTGTGAAAAAGGGTACAAGGCCCCCTGACCCCAAAATTTTGGGGCTTCGGGGGGCCCTACGTAAAAATTTTCAAATGTAAAGGTATGGCTTGTGATACATCATTTGAAAGGTCTTTCAGAGACAAAAAAAGTGATACCCCCCAAAAGTCGTAAAAACAACCCCCTTCAAAAATGGCGGCCGTTTTAAGGTTAGGGGGCTCAAGGGGGGAACTTCAGAAAATGATCCAAAATTGAACGATACATGGCTAAAAGGGTCTTAAAAAGAGAAAAATAATGGTTTAAACCGCGAGTCAAACCGACTGTTCAATCCAAAGTTACGGCCGATTGAAATTTAGGGGTGCCTTTTTGGGAAACCCGACTACCCCTAAATTTCAATCGGCCGTAACTTTGGATTGAAAAGTCGGTTTGACTCGCGGTTTGAACCATTATTTTTCTCTTTTTAAGACCCTTTTAGCCATGTATCGTTCAATTTTGGATCATTTTCTGAAGTTCCCCCCTTGAGCCCCCTAACCTCAAAACGGCCGCCATTTTTGAAGGGGGTTGTTTTTACGACTTTTGGGGGGTATCACTTTTTTTGTCTCTGAAAGACCTTTCAAATGATGTATCACAAGCCATACCTTTACATTTGAAAATTTTTACGTAGGGCCCCCCGAAGCCCCAAAATTTTGGGGTCAGGGGGCCTTGTACCCTTTTTCACAAAAAATAGGCATGTGATACATCAAAAGAAAGCCCTTGGTCTGCCCTTTCAGAAACTTCTTAGTTTTTTGAAATCCAATGCTTTGGAGGGTCACAGCGGTCAACCAAAGATAACCCCTAAATTTTTTGAAAACCACCCCTAACTCAAAAAAGGGTGGTTTTTAGAAAAAAAAAAACTTAAGGATAAAAAAGTTTTATTTTTTTATGCCGTATTAGATTCCAATGTCAAAACATACCCTTACCATTTGATTTTTTCGAGATACGGGTACCCACCCCCCTAAATAACCCCCAAGGGGTGGTTTTGGGGGGCTGAAAATATTTTCATTGGATTCCTTGGGGTCGATATTCCCAATGAAAGTTTTGCCCCCGAAGCTCAATTTTCGGCCGTTTTTGAGATAAAGATAGTGGACGGGTGGTCTGCCACACCCTGTATATAGGCGGAGCTCAACGATGAAGGCGAATTTCCAATTTTCATTTTTCATTCCATAAAATCAAATCAAAACAAAACTTGCCTGCTACTTTGTATTTTGATTTTAAAACGTCGGTCAATGAAAAGAATACGTTCAAATTAATTTTCATTCATTCCATCATACGCGAATTTTCGCGACGAATATATTGGACAAAACCATTGCCAACCTAGGCATGGCAACAGTGGATGACACGAAACTGGACTGGATCGTATTTTTCGAACTTTTTCGGTGTTTTCAGGAATCGATGGCATCAATTCGATTTTGAATTCAAGTCCGGAGGTGAGTTCAAAAGCGAATTGATGCCATCGATGCCCCAAAAACACATCTAAAAACACAAATGAGTTTCCTCGAATATGTAGTTAGGTTGGTATTCTTTATCATATTCGATCGCGAAAAGTCGTTTCATGTGATATGAGAAATAACGTTGGAAAAAGTCCGAAGATTATCGGTCGAGGTCTGCCTACGCTTCTCAAACGAACTTTTTCTTTGATTCCGAGAAAAGGACTTTTACCCTTTCAGTATACGCCCACCCGAAATCTCATTCAAACCAACCCATAAGTATTTTGCTTGTTTTCAAGATATTTCTCACTCTTATTTGTCATTGTATATTTGTATCTAACAGATCCGTTCGAAAACCACATTTTCCACGCTTCGGCTTGTGCCTGATTCGAAACTCGTTAGTTGCCTCCACTTTCGAAGCGCATTTCGCTCCTGTGCTGTTTACGGTATGCGGTGCGCACCCTCATCAACTCGATTCTCTGTATCTCTCTCTCTCTCTCTCTCTCTCTCTCTCTCTCTCTCTCTCTCTCTCTCTTTCTCTCTCTCTCTCTCTCTCTCTCTCTCTCTTTTTCTCTCTCTCTTCTCTCTCTCTTCTCTCTTTCTCTTCTCTCTTCTCTCTTCTCTCTCTCTTCTCTCTCTCTTCTCTCTCTCTTCTCTCTCTCTCTCTCTTTCACTCTCCATCTCTCCCTCTCTCTCTTTCTGCCGATGCATGGAGAACAAACCTATCTAGTTTCTCCGCTGAATCATCTCAATCTTACCTGACACCACAAATAGTAAAACGGATCTTTTTGCGAATTCCATGCACGCTGCAGCAACGAACAGCTTACAGAGTACAGCGATGTCGCATGTGTCATGTCCCGTGCACATGTGCAGTGTGAAGTTCGCACCCCTACCCTGCTGGAACCTTCCACGTTCCACTCGCGTTTTACCGCGGACGGGGCCGGGCCGGCTTTCTCCGTCGCTCATTGGACTGAAACGAGGGTTTTTCTGGACCTGTAAAAAAACTAATAATACAATTATTAAACTCCTTGTTTGTAATATCTTTTCACACGAAGCTCCCAATCTTGCAACCCCCCCCCCATCCCCCTTCAATATGGTTTCCATAAATTGACACTTTTCGGTCCAATGGTCCGCGAAAATCCTCTGTCTCTAATCTTCGTTTCGCCTTTTCGCCGTTTACGATCAGCCGTCACCGAAGTGGATACAGTCAGAGCTGCCGTTTTTGGTAAATTAATGACATTTCTCTATATTTACCGGTAATTCCGCCGGTTGACAAAAGATTACACAGTTCCGTTCGGTGTATATGACTGTTTTGCACGAAAATACTCTGGTCTGTAATCTTTTCTCAATCGGTGCAATCGCGCCGTTTATAATTATTAAAATATCCATACGTTATTGAACTTCATAAAAATACGTTTTTAAAGTAATCAACAACTCCTCCGGTTGAGTAAAGATTACAGATGCCAGTAATTTCATGCATTACAGTCATAAACTGAACTAAACTGTGTATTCTTTTATCAACCGGTGGAGTCATCGGTGAGTTGAAAAATGCCATTAATTATACGCAAAACGGCAGCTCTTGCTAAAGGTGTTTCCTGCGAGACCTCCGCCGCCGTTTTTCTCACCTTATCCTCCGATAGATAGATCTTGATCCAGGATTGTAGGCGGGCTCTGACCATTATCTTTACAATTTTTCCAACGTTATTTTTATAATATCGCACGATGGAAATTATTGAAAATTGTGAGCTTTGGATTTCCATTTAAGCACGCTTTAAAATCTTGTAGACCGCACTAAAAATCTTTTCATGTGAGTCCGATAGTTATTTTTTTATTTTATTTTTTTTTTAAATTCACATGTTGCATTAATTTTTCCATGTGCGTACAATCCAACTCTCATTAAATTTGGCATCTTTAAATGGCATTGTCGATCAGACTGCAATCTTGTTATTCAATTAACGTTCACGTATCAAAACAATGTATGCGTTATAACAAAAAACATAAATAAAAATTAATCACATTGTCATCACCCCTAGTTCTCTCTCTGATTTAACGTGCAGTGCATTGCAAGCAGGAACGCAGGACCCGTTGGATTTCTCGTAATTAATTAATTGTCGCTTTTTCCTCTCTCTAAATGCAGGAGTGCACTTAATTACATTGCGGAATGCCTTCACTATTTCATATTTCATTCCTGGAGAAATGAACTGCTCTCAGTTTGACGAACTGTCAGCTTTCTCCGGCGTAACATCAGCACGTCTACGTTTTAATATTTATGTTTGTGCTGGAAAAAGCTGCAATAATTGATAAATAATAGTTCGTGCAAAGATGGCCACATTTTTTTGATTTTCATTAATTTTCTCTTATCTTGCGAGGCCACTATCTATCAATCCACTCATCCCTGTACCAGATTATTCAGCCAGTTTTTTCTTCTTCTTTTTTTTTCTTAAATTCCCCCAGCCGATAATTATATTTTTATTTCAAGTCTTGGATTTACATTTCTCTTTATTTTCAGCAATTTCGACAATGCATTTATGATTTCACTTAATGAACTCAATCTCCCCTAACATTCCTCAGCTCAGATGCTTCTTAGTTCTGTAACTGATTTGGTCACCCACCTTCAATCGTTGTTCGGATACCTTAAAATTTCTCACCATAAGGCGAAGTTTTTGCTAAAACTTATTGTTCGTTGCTTAAAAAAAAAAAAAAAAAAAAAAAATAAATAAATAAAAAAAATAAAATAAACAATTTAAAACCAAATTCTTGAACAGTCACCATGTAGCACTGCTCTGAAACGAACTCCCATTTCCTTTTGAAACATTAAAAAATTTAAAGTTTTAAAGTTAAAATTACAGTTTTAACATGTAACGGATGCTAAATTCATTTTCACCCAGCCCAGTCGAATGACTGTAGGCCTCAACGATCTAAATACATTCGAAAAGAGAAAAAAATACACCTTCACCTCAATTTAAAAATCCTCCTAGTCGGCTACGTAGTGTCCTCGCATTAGACAGCAGCGCTATAGATAAAATGGATAGCTCGTCGCATGAAAAACGGTGGTTAATTAAGACACGTTTTTGAAAACTTTATCTGCATTGCTGCGATCTTTCATCCTAGATCCGTACTCATCCTGTAGCCGCATGGACTCACGGTAACGGCATCTCTTTCGATCTTGTCTCCGCGTGCCGTTGGAGCCTAAATTGTTTTTTTACTTTTTTTGTGGTTGCCTGTTGAATTATGAACCGAAGATTTAGTCAACTTATTAAAAAAAAAAAAAAAAAAAAAAAAAAAAAAAAAAAAAAAGCCTCGTATGCGAGCTTGAACTTGACACCTGGAGAAAGGACAGTTTTTATTCGTCACAATTGCAGCGCTTCCTCTCCCCCCCAGAACCTCCGACCCCACCACTATTCTATACCGCCACCTCCGACTCTTGTTTATAACGGCACAGCACCAGGCATGTCGTCGTAAATTTTCGACTCATCGCTCATTAAGCTCAAATATCCTGAATATTCTCCTCGCTCGGTCGGAACAATAAAATCGAGCGTCAGTCGTAAAACTTGATGAAGAGAGGGAAAATTAGAATTTTCAGTGTCAATTTTAGTATCGACTCGAGAGAAATGGAAATTATCGAAGGTAACAGTTTAGCCTTGGATGAAAGGAATGCGTTTAGCGTGAACGTCGAATGTTTTTTTTTTTCATATGAAATATCTGTTCTCTTTATAGTGTGGAGAATGGAGGAGGGGGTGGGTTTGAAAGAAGCAATTTGACAAGAATCGAAGACCGCGGATCTAATAATGTACCATTTTATGGCTCGTCTTCGTATTTTTTACGGCAGAAGGTGTGTTTTAACAGAAATGATTTAAGAGTAACCCCTCTTTTGTGGCGTTTGATGAAGAGAAGGAACTGACGGTAGAAACGTTAAAACAAGAAAATGTCATAAGTGATCACTAACAAAGTGATACAAAATGATGCGGCGCTTCGATGAAGAAGTCATTTGGCGAAGGATTGATTGGATGTGAGAGGTCCTAAAAATATCCAAAAATATTCTCATTTTCTGATGCCATGACTTGTTCTGATGAGTAACAGCCCTAACATAATCTGACATCCGGAGAACATTTCCCGAATTCTCTGTTAGAATAGTCCTCGACAGAACCAATTTCATTGTCACAGTGGCGGATCCAGCCCTCAAACACGGGGGGCGAACTTGGGATTTTCGCCCCTAAATGACCCCCTTTTCTTGTTTTCGCTCTTGCTTTACCCCTTCCTCTCTCCTACTTTCCCACTTTTCGGGCCGAAGGGGGGGGCGATCGCCTCCCCCCCCTCGCCAATGCATTGTCATGAAAATCTCTCCGTCGAAATCTCTTGCCTAGGATTTCTATGTTTGGTCGTTTTCATGAATGTGCTACGTATGATGAGAGTCCAGCTCTCTTGCTGTGTGTTTTTGTTGAACTTGGCCTGGTGGCTACCGCCACTTATGATATCACATTCATAAAATTCATTGGCTAGCGATAAAATCTGCTATGCGTATGGTTAATTTTATCGTAATTTTTTCCCGTTTATTTGTCTGCTTATCAGAAAATTTCCACAGTACGAGAATGCACGGAGAAAAATTTCTAGTTGAAATTGCGGAACGTATTATTAATAATGGGGTGAAAAGAAATTCCTTTTGAAATAATGAGAATTCTTATTGATCCAACGATTCTTTCTTGTGATTCTTCTGAATCATCAGAAAGTTCAATTGGACCAATGATAATTCTCGTTGAATCATATGAATTCTTATTGTTTTAAAAGGAATTTCTTTTTACCCCAATTTCTTAATACGTTCCTTAATTTCAATCAGAAATTTTTTTCCGCGTTTTCTCAAAATTTTGAATAACCATGGTACTTACAGAAACCAGAATACCGGCGAAAGCACCAGACATTACCTCCGTGAATGTATCATCGTGCTTCTGGTATAAAATTATTTATTTTTTTCTGGGTGGAGCGCTAACTTTCTGTTATTGTGTATAATGTAAAGACTTGTTGTTGCAATCAAATCACCCGACAAAGACGTCATTCAGAACAGCAACCAGTTGTACTTTATTCATAGAACTCTATTATGTGAGAGATTTGCCTAGAATCTCGTTATTTTAAGTATTTATTGCTCCGTCTCTCGGACTTTTTCTCAAGAGTGACCACCGGAATGAAATTATCGATCCATCTCATTCCAATGGTTCGCCTCATCAGTCACTCACCGGCCATTAACGCACTCCTTGTGATTAGATGATCTATTATAACATTACTTGGTCTTGTTACTTCCATTGCCCAGACCCCAGCCTCCGACGCTTTCAGATTTCAGATTTCTTTTGAATGGCGTTTTGCAGAATTCTTAATAGGTTCTGTAACAGACGGCTTCAGTAATATAAGTAATGGAATATCACTAGAAACAGGTGCTAGTCTATTATGTAGTTTGTGAAAACCTGTTTAGTGCAGCATTCCATTAAGTTTTTATTTGTTGCATGAATGCGCCCGGAAAAAATAAGAAAATGGGTCCGCTAGAAGAAGATCATAGAAGTAGTTTCGTTTTGACGTCAGTTCTGCAACATAGAGTTTACTCTTTCTCTCATGTTTCGTAATATTTCATTCAATTTTGCTGTTGTAATTTTTTTTACGCGAATGCTTTTAGTTTGTAAACTTGTGTCTTAAGTTTTCACATTTGTTCATTAGTCACTTTGTTTGCAAATTTGCAGTTTTTATTACCTTTTTTTTTTTTTTTTTTTTTTTTTTTTTTTTTTTTTAAGCATTTATTTCAAGTGCTCAAAGTTTTCCTGTTCGTTACATCGGAAATGAGAGAATGCTAAACAGAATGCTCGATACTGCAACCAGAATTTCGGTTATACATTTACCAGAATTTCGGTCACATTGACTAGAATTTCGGTTTCACTTGGCGAAATTCCGTTTACCTTCATATGAGATTTCTGTCTTGTAAATTTCCAAACGAAATTCTGGTTAATGTATCAGGAAATTTTTCTCAGTCCCATTAAACATCGACCTCGCCGATTTCGAAACAAATTATTATAGCTTTGGCTGTAAAAGCGACTGTGTAATCTTAGACCCCGAGCCGCGAGAATTCCCCCGTTTAGAATCAAAGCACACCGCTCTCAGGATCCTTGCGTTGCGCGCACTCTGCACTGTGCGCTCAAGACGAGGCGCGGGTCGAGTCACAATCGAATTATTATTGCTTTTAACGAGATTAAAAATTAACCACCTCCCCCTACCCCCCTACTCCCCTACAACTTGGATAGATATCTCTTTCTCTCTCTATTAAACTCCGACTGTTATGAATTGTCTATTCTGAGTCCTCAGCTCAGTGGATCATTTGCGCCTCCTTCAGCCTCTGCAGCGCAGCGCCGCGCGGCGCACCGTGAAGTCAGTCAATAGGAGTGGCTGGACATGGCATGGCGTGGAGACTTTGTATGCGTATAAATTTGTTAATACGCAATTTAGAAGTTTCAAAAGGGGTTTGTTGGTTTATTGTAAAATTTTCTTCAAAAATCACCCTATACAGTTTATTTTATGACGGTAAAAACAAACGAGCTATATACATTTATCTAGAGTGGCGGTTTAATGGGTAACCTGCGTAACTACCATGGGGGATTTTTAGGTTAGGTTTAAGTGAGTAATTTGTCCATTTGTTTCCGTGTATTTTGGTGCGGCGCGACGCACAGTGGACCGGAACATGCTTTGATTCACTCTGCGGTGGCACCGCATCAAAATACACGGAAACAAATGGACAAATTACTCGCTTAGACCTAACCTCAAAATCCCACATGGTAGTTACGCAGTTTACCCATTAAACCGCCACTCTAGATAAATGTACTGCTCGTTGGTAAAAACATTTAAATTTTCTTTTTTTTTAGTAATATATTCCATGTCCGACCCCTCCCTTTGAATCGCTGAACTGTGTGTCGCGTTGCTGCTCATTGGATTGAAATGTGGAATTTCCCAAACATAATTTCTTTAACTAAAATCAAGATTACGAACAAGTTACAGTTACAGTTCATCGCAATTATGTATACGAGTAATTTTGGATAACGAATGCAATGAGTTTAAACTTAAATCACACAGAAGAAACGAAGTTAAATCATGTGGTTTTTCGTCAGAAAACATCATCTGCATTTAATCGTTTTTAAAGAAGAAGACAGAATTTTTTTTGTCCGGAAAAGTCAATAATTTGATCCTCTTGTGCGCTACTTACGGTATTTAGCATCATGGATTTCCTCGAATTGGCAGCGAATTTGATTACATCAAGCAACATATTGAATCACCTATGGGAAGTTAGGTCGTGAGTACTGGTTTCATCGCGAATTTTAAGAATTTGAAAACTTGGGAATCGAATCAGTGTAGTAATTTTCTCCGAGATGTTCCAAGGACTTAATGAAGTTTGAGTCATCGAATATGGTTCAATTTTTGCAGCGATTGTGATTTGATTCGTCATTGTAAAAACTGAGAAGTATCGTGAACAATCAGGGAAAACTCAGGGGTTATAAAAGTCAAAGCTACAGACACCGCCATTGGCGGATCCAGAAAATTTTTCTGCGGGAGGGGGACGCCCATGAATTTTTAAATTTCAAGCGTTGCAGTAAGAAATGCTGGGCTATTTTCTGTTGAAAAAAGGCAACATTTCAGGCTTCTTGGGGGGAGGGGAAGGTGCGTGCCCCGCGAATGTCTTTTTACGCATTTCCAAACAAAACTTTTGAATCAGAGCTTTCTATTCGACAGATGGTGCAAGATGGAATAGTTTTTCTCAACTTCATATCTTTCCGGTAGAATTTGTCAATTGGAATGAAATAACAGGAATGGAGCTCTTGTAAGGTTTTGCTATAGACAGTTGGCGTATCAATTCTAATGTAAAATGCTGCGAAGATATCGATGAGACCATTTATAAAGTCCAAAATTATAATTCGCTCCTCGCAGAGAAAGCTACTCAAAGTTCAGATGGACCACCCGTGTACGTTTGCACTACGTAAGTTTTGCACCCTAAACAGAAGAACAGGACGAAATCAAGTGCCGCCTTTCTCGTTTATACTACGCAACGTAGAACTTTGCGGTATTGTTATCACCGCGCTGTGCTCCCAGCGACAAAATATGTATAAAGGGACCTTCAAATTTACTTTTTGAAAGCGAATTCTCCAACCTCACGGTTCAAATTCGTAGGTTATGTTCTTTTGTTTGGGGGTGCGAACCCAAGTTTGGTGCATACATGCAAGGGTGGTCACTGGTCACCCGAAATTTCAAGCTAAGTTTTTTATGTGAGCAGTGAGTTTTAGACTTTTTGATGTCATGGTTATTTTCTCAGCATTTTAGACTAGAATTGATTGTCCATTTTCTTACAGCAAAACCTTGCGAGGGCTCCATTCATGCTGAAATTTTGTTCGTTAGCACCTCTTCAATTTTTCATGAATTTAATGAGCCATGAACGGTCAAAATTGGCCGAGAAGGAACGACGTTGATATTTTGTGTCTTCTATAGATCTAGTTCCATAAGTGTAGGCGCACCTAAACTATAATCTTTGTTGAATTTTCAACTTTAGTTCCTTCAAATCAAAACCGAACTTGCCTTTGACTTTCTTCTTTTGCTTTTAAAATGTTCCTTATTGAAAAGTGAACACTCGATTGCATTTCCATTTATTACCATCGAGTAATATTAGAATAATGTTGACAAATTCCAAAGATTATCGGTCTAGGTGCGCCAACACTTCTGAAACTACCTCTAGTCCTGGTAAAGCAACGTTTTGCTCTCATGAGCGCCGTTCTTTTCCCGTCATCCGTCGCCACCTCACGCTCCGTTTATCTCTCTCCTTGTCTCCTTTCTCATTCCATTGTCATCTGATCTCTCCCTTTCCCCCTGCGAGTGCAACCATTTAATTACTCGGGACGTCGGGACTCGTTTTCATTCGATGATGGTGACTTTCGCTTTAGAGTCGGTTGACAATGCAACGTGATGCGCGAGTGCGACGGGCGACGCGCGGTCTCAAGTGAAGTGTTGACCGTTGACAAGATGCATCGGTGTCATCAACCATCATTCAACGGTGTTGATGACTCGAAAGTGGACGTAAACAAGGATCAGTGCGATCAAGCCGATTCATCAGATATGGCAGTGTTGCGATTGGTTGCCCGTCAGGTTACTTGGACGGGCCTGGGAGGGGGGGGGGTGCAAAAGTTCAACCCATGAGGTTACTTTTAAGTCCTAAGCCTGAAATGGAAAACTCGAGAAGTATCTTGAAAGACTTGGGAAAAAGCAGGGAATTTGAAAGTTTACAATTGCTCACTGACAATGAGACAAAAGTGGCTGTTAAAACTATAAGAAAAATATCGTAGTTGATTTTCGTCTTATTTCAATCATAAAATCTATCGTTGCAATAGTTAGGTCGCTGGCATGAACACGATTTCCTGTTGTCTTTGTGGGAAATAAATTGCGGGAATATATGCTATCAGAACATTCATTGAATCAATCGGAAATTTTTCTCAGTGTATAGGTTGCCCATGAGAGTTAATAAGGAAAAAAATCAACGAATTTTAAATATCTAAGTATATCTCCAGATCAGAAGCCTCCAAAACGTGTATTTTTACGCGTCCCCCCCCCCCTTTTTCTTAAAAAGCATCATTATTATTAAATCAGTGTCTCTCGGGAAGCATATAGCACACCCGGTTTATTTATGCATAGCTTTTCTGGAGACAACCTATTTTTATATTTTCGTTTATGAAAAATGCAATCTTCTTGAATGGAAAAAAATAGACATTTTCGAAACACGCGTAAAAACTCATACCATAGCCAGCGACACACATACGTACAGGTAGATGGTTTTTGAATATGTCTGAGTAATGAGAGTGAAGCCCATCCCCATTATTTCGTTCGTCTCGTAGAGCTGAAGTCTGATTGTGAGTATATAGAGTGCGCTCACAATACTCTTTCAAAATTCACCTCCTCACAACACAAACGACACAATATACGAGTATGTAAGTATACATAAACATATAGGAATACATAAACATATACGAGTATTGATGTGTCTTGCGTCTGTTTATCCGTTGTTGTATTCATGAGTATGCGTATAAAAATGTGCGCTTATGTTATACGAGTAGGATCTCGATTGTATTCCCGCCACGTTTGTATCTGAATGGAGAGTTGAGGCGCGGAATTTTTGAGGAGCTTGTCGCGGGGGAGAGGGAGACGTAGGGAAAAAGGGGACAGGGGGTGCAGCAGAAAAGAAATCCCTCGGCAAAAGCATGATAGCGTAATGAAGTCTGATGCGTGCATGTGTTGTAATCCTATAAAGTTGCCATATTTTCCGGGACGAAAATAATTTATTTCCGCGTTTTATTTCAATGTCAAAGTCGTCGAACGTTTGAGGAAAGTTTCGTACGATTTGGCAACTCTGTTTAATCCGTGGATCCAGATCCCGCGGTCGCGGTCCTCTTGTGTATAACAACTACGGCAATATCATCACCAACATCGTTGGCAAACAATAACAACTGTGATACGCAAACGCAAAGGGCTTTGACCTTTGGAGCAAAAGGATCGCGCGCGACAAATCCACTGTTGCCAGACTGCTCATGGACTCAAAGTTTAGTTCGAGCTCGTTGCAGATGCGTCGGTCGGCTTGTCCTGTAATCTTTGTCACCCATCAAATGTTTCAGAGCTGCCGTTTAGTGTGTGTGTGTGTGTATCTAAATGCACTTTTTCAATTCCCTGATGATTCCAGAGCGTACAGATAAAACAGAAAAAAATAGAAAAAAACCGCTTTTGTTCCGCTCATACTAAATCTTTATTATAAAAATGACCTTGCAAATGACTTTAGTAGAGCAAATAAAATTCTTTGTATGCTTAACTAAGAAGGTCTCACTCCGCAAAATCTCTTTAGTTAGGCGAAATGAAGATTTTGTTTGCTCTATACCTAATAAAGTCTTTCGCTGGGTCATTTTCCACCATGAAGCGTTTTTATTTTCTTTTCTCTGTGCGGGTTGAACAAAATATATCATGCATTTCAGTTCAGCTTATAAGTCTCTTTTGCGCAAAAATACTATGATCTATTTTATTTCCTTAACTGGCAGAGTTTTCGTCACTATGACTAAAAAAAAATTGCAGATACTTTGCTAATTTGACGGGGATTCCATCATTGGTTGAGGGAAGATTACAGATGCGAGTATTTTCGTGAATCACAGTCATCATAGACTGATTGTGAACTGAACTGTGTTACACAGTTCGCAGTTCTCTGTGTAATATTTTGGTCAAATCGGTGGCGTCGTTTGTGAATTGAAAGTGTCATTGAATATACGCAAAGCGGCAGCTCTGACGTGTTTTTAAAAACTCAGCGGTGGCATATTATGTATTCATCTACTCGCAATAGTTTTATGTTTTTTACCGTTTCTTATTGCTTTCGTCCTTCTATTGTGTTTCGTTCAAGGCATTCCATTCGTAAATTGACCTGTCATTTCCTCTTTCTCGTTTGTTTCAGGACCAGAACAACGATGTCGTCGCCATGCTTTCCTGAAACCTAAACATTTCAGGTAACTTTTTATACTTTATCTCATCCATTTTTTTCCGCCATTCCTCGAACATTGGCCGTCATTCATTTCGATTGTCTTGTTAGCTGTCGAGGAAAGTACTATGTATGATTTTTGTTTATAAACTAATTTAGTGATTTGGCTAATTCTATGAAAGGTCCGACGAATTTTGATCCAAGGGCCGATTTTATAGTTTTCAGATAGTACAATTATAAACCACAACGTTTTTCTCGAATGTGATCAATTTCGATTAAGAATAAAAGCTCGTATTCCGCACTTTCCCAAACCCCAAGGTCCATCAATATGTCAGTCCAGTAGCGCTGTAATCTCTGAGCTTCGTGTTCCTTGCGAGCACATCGTTTCCCCCCATTTGATTTACGCACTAGTATTCGGCTTAGAAAAGCAGAAAGCGCTCAGAGATTACAGTGCTACCTGACTTACCATTTATTAATGGACCTTGGTGCATGCGCACCTTTTATGTAATAAAGTCCATAGGATTCAATAATCACTTATTGTTAGTCCTTCTTTAATATCGGCTTGAATTTATAACCGCGACATCTTAAAAAAATCATCCGAGACTCGAAAGTGCGGATCTTGGAGTGCGAAATCACTTTAATATTTTTAGTATCAATTCTCTTAACGGTTGACACTGTATAACAAACAGTCCTGCTCTATTCTTTTGTCAAAACAACTCGAGCTTGGTAATTTGTGACAGTATTTTTGTTTTCTCCTCGAGTTAAAACTTTTCCCTTACATTTATAAAATATACAGTTCAAGACTGCAGTTTTCTTTAAGAAACCACACGCAGTGTTACGAATGTTGTTACGGGGCAGGGTAAAGAGCAAAAACAGACAAGTTAGATTGTTTGAAAGTAAAGGGATGAAAATAAGTTGAGGATAAAAGTTTTTAAAGTAGAGGCTTTTATCATTCGAGCCGTAATATCTTATAATCGGTCTTCGCACCGGTTTGTTTGGTACAGTGTTGTCGGTTTAGACGGGTTTTCTCTCGAATTTTGATTTTCTTTACAGACGGTATAGGTCACACAATAATCTGCCGGTGTAGATCGTGCAATTCGATAAAACACATTCTCCATTGAAACGTCTTAAAATTATCGAAATCAAAGAGAGGCTACGAGGTTCTTTAATTGATAAACATTAAATGTTCGTTTTTATGGGAACGATACCGATAAAATCGAATCGCACCCAAAACTGACCCAACTGGCAACAGTGTTTATGCACAAACGAGGCTTCGCGAGACTGTCATAATTTTTGTGGCTCCCAAACGCAGTTTCATCGCTGGAGAAAACTTTTTATCATGAATTTTGCGGCTTGTAAATAAAACTATGTTTCTAAATGTGTGCGAAATAGAAGGAAGTATTTGCCAACTTTGAAGTACCATCATGCCATCTGATGGTGATATACAAATTCTTGACGACTTGTTCAAATTCGTTTAATAAATCGTAAAAACACTTGAAACGACTTTTTGCAAAAGTGACAAAACAACGGTTCTTCGCTATCGATGATGAATAAAATAAACAAGCTATATTTATGACGCAAACTTAATAAGAATGGTGAAAACTTCTTTTTCCCGATACACTGAGAGAAATCACCTCTTTAAAAACAAGGAAAAACGTTTACTTGTGACGGTTTTCCTTGCGCGAAGTCAAGTTCTGATTGCATGAAAGAGAATCACTGCCACAATAAGGAATCTTTCACTTGTAGCAGGAGACATTTACCTCGGGTTAAAGAAATTCCCCGTTAGTCAATATTTCACTGTGTATTTTCTTTAACTCAAATAAAATATACAGGGTGTTTCACATAACCTGCTCACTATGGTTTTCTTGAACGATTGACGAGAAAAAAATCTGGAAAAATCGGTTTTATAGTAAATAGGACCTGAAGTTTCATTTAAAAATACTGCCACAACCCAAAATTTGGTTTTTGGGGGGTTTTCAGGGGGGGTGCCCCCCCTATCTCGAGATTTTCAAATAGCAACCCCTATCTTGTGATACCTCGTTTGAAAGAGGGTAAAATTTTAAGTATTTTGGCTTAAACCGGAAGTCGATATCTTATTTCGTTTTCGAGATATCGAAGGTCGAAGATCGATATAGGACCCATTTTCGAAAATTCTTAACTCCTACAAAAAAAGTCGTATAACAAAAAACTGCACATGTAAAATGCTCTACTTGATGAGTACTTTCAAGAAAAAAATACAAATTTACAATCAAATAAACCGGAAGTCGACTTTTTGGCACCTTAACATTTTTGGCGGGAAAAGCCCCATTTCTCAAAATTTTCAAATGGCAACCCCTATCTTTTAATACCTCATTCGAAAAGGCGTAAAAAGTTGTGCATTTTGGCGCAATCAAAAGTCCGATATCATTTTTCCAATTCGATATATCGAAAATCGAAGTTCGATTTAGACCATTTTTCGACCCAGTAAAAACCGGATCCTATTGTGTGATACATCATTCAAAAGCACATAAAAAACCAAGAATTTTAGTGCAAACCGGAAGTCAATACTTTTTTTCGCGGTCGAGCTATCGCAAGTCAAAGTTTAGTCTTTGGTTAGGGCCTACCTTAATTATTGATTTGCGATATCTCGACCGCGAAAAAAGATATTGACTTCCGGTTTGCACTAAAATTCTTGGTTTTTTATGTGCTTTTGAATGATGTATCACACAATAGGATCCGGTTTTTACTGGGTCGAAAAATGGTCTAAATCGAACTTCGATTTTCGATATATCGAATTGGAAAAATGATATCGGACTTTTGATTGCGCCAAAATGCACAACTTTTTACGCCTTTTCGAATGAGGTATTAAAAGATAGGGGTTGCCATTTGAAAATTTTGAGAAATGGGGCTTTTCCCGCCAAAAATGTTAAGGTGCCAAAAAGTCGACTTCCGGTTTATTTGATTGTAAATTTGTATTTTTTTCTTGAAAGTACTCATCAAGTAGAGCATTTTACATGTGCAGTTTTTTGTTTTACGACTTTTTTTGTAGGAGTTAAGAATTTTCGAAAATTGGTCCTATATCGATCTTCGACCTTCGATATCTCGAAAACGAAAAAAGATATCGACTTCCGGTTTAAGCCAAAATGCTTAAAATTTTACCCTCTTTCAAACGAGGTATCACAAGATAGGGGTTGCTATTTGAAAATCTCGAGATAAGGGGGGCACCCCCCCCCCCCCTGAAAACCCCCCAAAAACCAAATTTTGGGTTGTGGCAGTATTTTTAAATGAAATTTCAGGTCCGAGTTACTGTAAAACCGATTTTTCCAGATTTTTTTATCGTCACCCGTTCAAGAAAACCGTAGTGAGCAGGTTACGTGAAACACCCTGTACTCTTTGGATTCAAAAAATAATTCTCTTAGTGTACAAAGTGGTCGTCTTTTTCTGAGTTCACGATGGCTGATCGTTCAGCTATCAAGAATACTTCTATTTGATACATAGATGTATCTAGAAGATAATTTTATAAGTAAGTATCATGCGTGTAAAATTATCTATTCCTTTTCGTGAACGGGATAAAGAAATAAATTAATGTATGTGTAAACAGTTCGTCTCGAATTTTCAGCGTGTCGACGAGGGACTTGTGAACGTTTTTAAACGAGGCTTATTGCATTTTTATTTTCGGAGGTTGCATTGGATTCAAATAGATACTCTAGATCATGTCGATAAAAGATGCTCAATCTTGGAAAAATAAAATCATATTATGAAGAGTCCACGGAAAGAACTTTATAGGTCCATTGCTTTTTAGTATTGATTTTTGCAACTTTTTTGCTATTGTCGAAAGAAATAATGGGAAATCATGTCGTTAAATTTTTCTCGTGGGGGGGGGGGAGTAAATATTGTTGTACATCATTGTGCAACATGCGGTAAAGGACTTAACATGTTCTTTTCGTGGATTCCTCATACTAATGAGCCATAAATATAGAGAAGAGACGCGGCATGTTCCAATTCCTTTATAGCAATATGTAAGGCAGCATGGTCGCCGGTCGGTTTGTTTGGTTCCTACTCTTTAACCTTATAAATAGAAAATTGTGATTATTTCAGTGGGAAAGAGGTTTTAAACGAAAGTGCAAGTGTTCCATAAAGTGACTATTTCGACACAGAATTTTAATACAACTATCCAGGTGAGAAAATTTCGTTTTTTTTATGTTGTGTGTCGCCCCCCGCCCCCCCCCTCCTGTAAATCCGTCTAAGAGAAACAGTTCAATCGATTTCTGTGATCAGATTGTCTTTCGTAAACAATTAAACCTTCATTTCAAATTGATCTGCCTGGAAAATTTTAATTTAAGGTTAAAATATAAGAGGCAAAAAAACCGAGCCCGTGCGCAATGTCGACATGGTTTCCGTTTCCATCATGGCTGCCTCAGAAATCTGGCAACTGCGCATTCCTCTCATTTGAATGTATGATTAACAGTCGATTTCTTGGAGGGGCTACAGCTCCATGAAAAATCGATTATTTCTCATGCAATCAAATGGGGCAGAATACACTGCGTTGTCAGATTGCTGGATCCGCCAAATGTTCAAAATTGCATCCTAGAAAGCTCCTCTGTGTTAATAGCTTGTTGCCTCTCATGCTTGCACCTATGCTTCTATTTTCTTTCTTTTTTTTTTTACACGCCGATCTCTGGATATAACGGTTCGTGTGACACCATCACCATGATGATGGTCTGCAAAGGGTGAGAAGTCGCGTCTTTTCCGACAAGAGAACATCAACCCGGGCCGGGCTGATAACTCGCAGTGCGGCCAACTCTCAACAGCGTTTGAACCACGCCTTTTTTCTGTCCCGGGATAATTTTCGCCCACTTTATAAAACTGCGGTCGTCTCGTCTATTCACAAAATGGTATGAGAGGAAAGTTTAAAAAAAGTTTGCATCCTGACCTCTCTCTCTCTCTCTCTCTCTCTCTCTCTCTCTCTCTCTCTCTCTCTCTCTCTCTCTCTCTCTCTCTCTCTCTCTCTCTCTCTCTCTTTCTTTCTTAACTGCACTTCTTTTCTCTTCTCCTCCCTCTTGCCGAGGTCGTGGCTTGCCAATAGATGGGTGCGAGCAGGGACGGGAGGGGGGATTGGTAGTGGAAGAGTGGAAGGACTATAGAATTCTCCCTGCGGACGTGAATGTTTTTCAGCCCAAGTTCGGGGTCGCTGATTCTGTTGTGCGGACTGTATAAGTACGATTCCTCGATGCAAATGCCGAGGAAACTTGTAATCAAATTGCTGCGCCGAGGAAAGAACTTGCTATTATGTAGTTAGTTACAAGAACAAGGACAAGAACAGCTGCAATTGACTTTTCCTTTGTTGCCACTGACAGGGGAAGAGCTCAAGAACGGGTAAAATATACAGGGAGGAAGGACAGCAGGTCAGGGCTGCCGGCCGCCGTTATACGGATCTTGCGCAAAGTTTTTAATTCACCTATATGAATACACCGGTTGACTAAAAGATTACACAGTCTAGTTCAGTAGTGCAGGGGTGCAAAATGCTCCAAAACGCTCGGAAGTTTCATGCGATTCAGGAGTTTTTCAGGAGTTTTGAAAAGTTACCCTAGATACCTACGAGAACTGAAGAATTCGATCGATGTGTGAATGGTTGTTGAAGACAGCACTCGAAGGTATCTAAGGGTGAATGGATACAAATATGTTTGTGGTTTCGAGGGCTTTTGTACATTGAATAATGATCCAAAGATCGTTTTTTGAGTCAAATTGAGGATTTGCCAGGTTTCATGGGAAGCCCAAGAGTTAAAAATCACGGAATTTCGTTAAAAAAACTTAAAAGCCCCGAAACCCCATTTTCTATCAATTTAAATTCAAATTCGTATTCTTTTATGAAAAGTACGTGTTTTTTTATAGTACTTCAGGTGGTTGGTTTCTTTAATTCCGACCTTTCTCAAAGGAGATATGAATTTTTGAAAATTAAACATTGAACTGTGAACTTTGATATCTCTAATAAAAGTTGAGCTTTTGACATGTGGCTTGCAAGTAAAGGCTCAGTTTTTATGTTCTTTCAAATGAGCTATCGCAAGATAGGGGGTGCCGTTTGAAAATTCTGACGCTCTCATGTGAAAGCTCTCAAAAAGGTATGTAATACCCCAAAGTTTCAATTTTGTATATGCAGCCGTTCAAAAAAATCAGGGGTACCCGGACTTTTGCGCCGCCCTGTGTATTCGATAAGCTATAAGTTGCGAAATCTTCATTAAAATTTTATTTGCATTATAGTTTCCCTACTCACGGTTTTTCACCATGACAGGGGATCATGTTCACGTAACCATGTGCGCGAAAATCTTTGTTTCCATACCAACTTTTGTTTTTCCCTTTTAGAATGTTCGCATTTTGACAACGTATTATTTTCTTGTCGGTTGTAGAGAAGTCGTATATACAATATACACCCTTACTTTGTTCTGACTGAAGTGAATGAAACTCGTGTAATCCATACCTATCATTTTAATTACATTTTCTCCCGAAGAAATGAATTATATTAAGAGGCAGAGGGAAAAAAGAAAATGGGGTTGGTCCCCCTTTGCGAGGGAAGTCATCGTTTGATGAGACTCCTCAGTCCTCAGTCGAGAAGGTAGGTATAAAGAATGACTTTTCACTTGTCAGGCTGGAGAACATGCACGCGTTCGCGAAAGCACGGGTCGGTGGAGCTGGAGGTGGAGCTGGAACTCCGAGGCACTGAAACATAAAAGCAGTCTCTTGATTTATGGAGACGTGTACAGTTCGACTGCTTGGTTGTTTTTTTTTTCTCTTTTTTTCTTTCTTTCTTTTTCTCTCTCCCTTTTCTGACTTTTTAGAAAATTGCAACTAGCTTCCTGGTCTCTTGTATGGGGATACCTGACGGAAAAATTAAGTATTTTTTTTTTTTTTTTTTTTTTTTTTTTTTTTTTTTTTTTTTTTCTTTTCAAAAATCGTGCAGTATTCTTGTCTATGTCTATGAAACAACTGAGTCATAGGACACTTTAAATATTGCGAACCATAAATTTTCTCAGACAAAAAAAAAAACAAAGATAAGTACAGTCGGTAAATTAAAGAATTTCAGTTTTCTTACATTTTGGTTCGGGTTGGCAATCTGTAATACATATCCTGAACAAGAGAAGCGCAAATTTTACCCTTAGATGGTTCCTACATTGTGTAGTGATCTTGATGGTTAAAAATTAACAATCTAATCGTGAATTTTGTAATTCTGTAATACGAATGTAAAGTATACTGTCAAGTCTTGTAATATGTAACTACCGCACTGTATAAGCTTAAAACCCATCCACATCGCTACACATTATAGGAACCATCTATGAATGGGGGTGAACTTTAACCTTCCACTTTTTTCTGTGTTTTACAGTAAACAAACGCATTGCAGGTGGCCGGCCTACCTGGTTGAAATAACAAGGGCGGCGCGGCGCGCGGCCCATAAAATCATCAATTTTAATTTACTTTGGTTCATCGTTTTCGTTTGCTTTCAGGACATATTTTAAACACCTAAGGATAAGCGGCATTTTTCAGCTTAAAGTAGATGATGGAGGTGGCAGTGGCGTTGCGTGCAATTTGGCAACGTTGCAGACCGCATCCTTTTAAACCTGTGAAAAAGATCGAACTGTTGAGTGTTCGGTGAACACCTTCGCATTCGACCTTTTACATGAGTTTAAATGGACACCATGCTGTTCAAAGTTGCCAAATTGCACGCTATGCCACTGGGAGGTGGTGCTTTGAGAGCGTCGCATTTGGTCTGAAACTTTTGAACAATGTGATTAGTTTACTCAATGTGAACTTACTGGGATTTGACCGCGGAATCAGATATCTCTGCCTACTGTGAAGCGCTGAGAGAGAACGGTAGCTTGCACATCGGGATGAACGGAGTGGGTGGAGGTGTTGCCGCGACGAAGTGCGAATAGGTCGGCTAATTAGAGCCTCGCACAGTGGGCTAATTAATACGTCCAGTGGGTCAGTGGATCGTAAAAAATGGAAACTTTTGGCTTGGTAGTGGCTTTACTTGCAATGTGGCAACGCTGCGGCTCGTCCATTTAAACCCGCGCAAAGCATCGATTTGAAATAGTGCTTTGTGCACTCTCCGAATAGTTCGACCTTTTGCACGGGTTAAAGGACAAAGTTCGGCGTTGTCAAATTGCGCGCGACTCCTCTGATGTGGGTTAGGCAACGATACCGTTCGAGTCAAACTTATGAAGTTAAAAATACTGATGTAAAAATTACTTTTAAAACCAATCATAATCATCAGATCATGACAAGTTAAATTACTTTGAAATTTTCGGAAAAAATCGTTTTTTGAAAATGTCAAAAATCAAAAAAATGGCAGGAACGGGCTCAAATATTTTTAAACTAAAGGCTGTAGCAAATTTATCAAAATATCTTTAAGAGATGCATCTTTTGACGCAAAGTTCACGTCAATGTCTCTTTTTGTTCAAAAGTTATGGAGCATTGAAGGTTTTGACTTTGACCTCCTGCCCTCCCGCTCCCAGTTGACTAAATTATTTTCTTTTGTTTTTGTTTTTGATTTTTTGTTTTTTTGTTGTTACTTTTATGTAGCCGAAGCTAATCTCGTGTGTTTAAATAAAAACTGCACTCATTCTTAAAGTTGACTCTTAGCGCTCTATCATTCCTTAACCATTTAAGGGTCAAGCCCGAGTATACTCGTTTTTCTTCTCTTGGATCCTTCACATTGTTTCAGTCTTCATTCCGGATAAACGCGACTATTAATGAAAACATGTACAAAATAAGATGTCTTCGGGCGCCTTCAATGTGTCGTATATGCAATTTTAACTCCCCCGAGTACGAACAGTTAACTACCTTTCCTTTATAAACGGAAGAGTGGCGTCCTTTTGAAATAACGTGGCCTTTAGAGGGTTAAAGTTTCATCCATTTCTCCAGGGGGGGGGGGGGAGGCACACACCTAATGGTAGTATGGACCCCTTTTTGCCTTAACCCTAATTCCTTAAATCAATGTGTATCAATGTTTTCGTATGAATAGTCTGGCAACAATGGTAATGAACGCGAGGAGGCGTCGCGTCGGTCGGGCGTGTATATCTCACCATTATACCATTCTACTGACCTCTTACTCACGTTGATTCCGAAGTATGCGATGCGCGCGCCCAGTTCACGCGCCCGCGAAGTTGTTTTGTTTTTGTTTCTTTTTTTTCTGTAATCTTTTTTCAGGGCAGTTCATTTGAATGCGAGATCACTGAAAGACCAAATGACATTCGTCGGTTTTTTCGGTCACAGCAGTGGCGGATCTAGAAATTTGGCAACAATATATGTTTCCCCTCCATTGGAATCTACTTACATAACAATCGATTATTGTTGAGGCACTGCTTTGCTTTTCTATCGAATCGATTGTTTTACATGGAATCAAACTCAGGAAAAAATTATTGTCGAATTGCACGAGCCGCCTTATTTGCTGTGATCAACAAAATCCACGAACTCTATTTCGTCTATTATCTGCTCCATGCTAAACTTGTCGCAGAGGCTGATTAAGGCAGTGGCGGCTCGATTGTTCTGTTTGGCAACATTGTTTCAGTGGCCCCTTCCGTCTCTGTAAACGAATGTAAAGCAATCGACGAGGCTGTCATCCTCCTCAAGAATAATCCGTTAGTTTGCCTAATTGTAAGTTTTGATGAAAATATTGCAGCGGGCCGATCCTTGAAATTCACGACTTTTGGGTAGACTGGATAAGGATGGAAAACGGCGATTGGTGGAGACGAGTCACGTATGGTTGTCAAGTCTAATCAAAATACGGAATTTATCTATTGATTATCAGGTACTCCAAGACTGCCTGATTCAACCAATTAGATAAATTCTGTAGTTTGCTTAGATTTGGCAACCACGTGACTCGTCTCCACCAATCACAGTTTTCCATTCTTATCCAGTCTACCCAAAAGTCGTGAATTCCAAGGATTGGTCCACAGGTTTGCTAAATCGCACGAGCCGCCAGAGGATTCAGGAATTTGCCCCCCCCCCCCTATCTCTCTCTCTCTCTCTCTCTCTCTCTCTCTCTCTCTCTCTCTCTCTCTCTCTCTCTCTCTCTCTCTCTCTCTCTCTCTCTCTCTCTCTCTCTCTCTCTCTCTCTCTCTCTCTCTCTCTCTCTCTCTCTCTCTCTCTCTCTCTCTCTCTCTCTCTCTCTCTCTCTCTCTCTCTCTCTCTCTCTCTCTCTCTCTTAGTTACTCTCCTAGCCATAATCTAGTATAATTTTAGTTATGTATTTTTTATGTTATGTTTTCTATATGGCAAATAAACATTCTTCTCTCTCTCTCTCTCTCTCTCTCTCTCTCTCTCTCTCTCTCTCTCTCTCTCTCTCTCTCTCTCTCTTAGTTACTCTCCTAGCCATAATCTAGTATAATTTTAGTTATGTATTTTTTATGTTATGTTTTCTATATGGCAAATAAACATTCTTCTCTCTCTCTCTCTCTCTCTCTCTCTCTCTCTCTCTCTCTCTCTCTCTCTCGCTCGCTCGTACATTCTCTCTCTAGGACAGACGAAGGAGCGTCACACCTTTAGAATTATTCACTGCGATTCCATTCGGCCATTCTACACCAGTCGCTTGTACCAAATTTTATCTGAAATCATCCCGCTGGTTTCCTCTAGTTTACTTCGAAAATCGTGGAGTAATCTGTAAATACATTTGTTTTACACTTTTTTGAAAAGGACACCGCGCTTTGCTTATGGGAACTGGCTCCCAGTCAAATTTTTTTAAATTGAAATATGTGTCGTAAAAGTGTCTCCTGAGAAAAAGCTCTCACGGGCGGAAAAAAAAATAATGACAGGATTTCGAGATATTCGCGTCTAAAGTTGGGGACTATTTGCCCTCCGCCTCGTATTCTCGTACGTAGCAGGCCGCTTAACTACTACGCCAACTGGAAACCTTCTCGGTCGAATCGCCCGACTCAGCGCGCATTGATATTTGCAGTCCCTCCCAACTGCTTATTTGTTTACCGCAGACCCACTGCTCTGCCTTGACCACTCCCTCAACTGATTACTTACCTACATCAACATTTTCTTTTTCTCTGCGAACTATCTGCTCTCTTCCTCTCTCTTTCTCTCTCTCCTCTCTCTCCTCATTGTAAATGTAGTTCCGATTAATAATAGTTCATTGTTGTTTCTCTCGCAATATTTGACACCTAGTTTTTGCGTCCTTTTTTTTTTGTTTATTTGTTTATTTCTCTTTTATTATTCATGGATTTATTTATTTTGATTGAGGGGGAAGGGGTCGTTAGCACACGACGTAGTGGTTCATGAGCATTATACTATCGTTCTACTTCCAAAGCGATGTTTCAAGCGATGTGATACAAGTTTTCTAAAGAGTCGTCAAAAAAGAAAAAATGAAAAGAAATAAACAAAAACAAACCTCTCCCCCCTAAAAAAATCAAACCAAAGAAACGTAATTTTTGACAAGTTTATAGAGCCGTACTGAAGTTTAATAGGAAAGGGGGGTCGGAGAGAGAAAAAAAAAAGTGTGCCACACGAACGCGGACAATCGTGTATCTTGGTGTATCGATGGCTCCTCCATAAAAATCTACCAAAAAGAATCGATCCGATGGCGACAGTGACAGCGGCGGATCGTGAACAATCAACTGAATTTTCCATCCCATTTGAACCTATGGAAATGTATCGATTATTCGGAAGCCCAAATGAACAGTCTGAAGATCGACTCTCTCTTGTAGGTTTAAATAGAGGAGATATCGAAACAAACATAG
Organism: Trialeurodes vaporariorum; assembly: GCA_011764245.1. Taxonomy (NCBI): domain Eukaryota; kingdom Metazoa; phylum Arthropoda; class Insecta; order Hemiptera; family Aleyrodidae; genus Trialeurodes; species Trialeurodes vaporariorum. The sequence goes on along the minus strand of VMOF01000002.1, from coordinate 20,898,384 downwards.
CTTTGGAAGTAGAACGATAGTATAATGCTCATGAACCACTACGTCGTGTGCTAACGACCCCTTCCCCCTCAATCAAAATAAATAAATCCATGAATAATAAAAGAGAAATAAACAAATAAACAAAAAAAAAGGACGCAAAAACTAGGTGTCAAATATTGCGAGAGAAACAACAATGAACTATTATTAATCGGAACTACATTTACAATGAGGGAGAGAGAGGGAGAGAGAGAAAGAGAGAGGAAGAGAGCAGATAGTTCGCAGAGAAAAAGAAAATGTTGATGTAGGTAAGTAATCAGTTGAGGGAGTGGTCAAGGCAGAGCAGTGGGTCTGCGGTAAACAAATAAGCAGTTGGGAGGGACTGCAAATATCAATGCGCGCTGAGTCGGGCGATTCGACCGAGAAGGTTTCCAGTTGGCGTAGTAGTTAAGCGGCCTGCTACGTACGAGAATACGAGGCGGAGGGCAAATAGTCCCCAACTTTAGACGCGAATATCTCGAAATCCTGTCATTATTTTTTTTCCGCCCGTGAGAGCTTTTTCTCAGGAGACACTTTTACGAACATATTTCAATTTAAAAAAATTTGA
>VMOF01000002.1:20888289-20897301 GCA_011764245.1 Trialeurodes vaporariorum | reverse complement strand
CGAGGGGGTGAGAAAGAGGTATCTTATGATGAGAAAACCTGGTTTTACGTTCATAACAGCCGGACACACTATGTCGTTAAGGCGTAAAAATCTACGGTTTTCTACTGCTTTGGATCTTTGGGGGCAAACCCAACAAGCTAAACCTATATCCTCGTTGAGTGGCCATCTATTGCGGTAACTCATAGCGCCGAAGATTTTAAATCATGGCTCCAGTGAAAATCATCAAAAGAAGTGGTATACATGGGGCTGTTGCACAGTTTTGCTATAAGCGATTTAATAGTCGATTCTGGTGTAAAAACTTCCAAAAATGACGATGGCAGTACTAAAAACTTCCAAAATCCACTCCTTTACTCAAAAACGCTTTTATTTGCGCAAGCGTATATTGGTAGCTTACGGAAGTAATAATGGAAGATTCCCATCTAACAATACTGTAACTCCATCAAGAAGTGACCAATACGAGACAACTTTCATTTGACACCGTACCATTCATCAGATGTGGATCACTACTCTGATGACTACTTACTCTCATAATCATCCTTCTCAGCATAGAAAGAGTGACGAAATTAAGATAGGAATCCCCCATTGTTATACTGTCCTGTCTTATGCCACTTTTGCACTCTCGCAAGTAAAAGCGTTCATTGAATTTAGGAGTGGATTTCGGAAGTTTTCGTTCTGCCATCTTTATTTTTGGAGGTTTTTACACCAGAATCGACTATTAAATCGCTTATAGTGAAAGTGTGCAACAGCCCCATTCCTAAGTTTTGACTTTTAAGAATGCGCGTGGAGCGCAGAAGGTCAGGAGGAGGTACTCTTACGTCACGAATAAGTATTTTCTCGAATTATTGGTTGCTAAAACGTTTGGGTTTGATTGTACAGTCGGGCGGCAAAAAGAATGGGAGACGACTATACTGGACGTACAGTCAGGGACAAAAAGAATGTCAGATGTATCCTTGAAGTAGGCCACCCGCAGTACTTATCTCAATGAATTTAAGTATTGCAGGTGGCCTACCTCAAGGAGCCATCTGACACTCTTTCTGTCCCCGACTGTACGTCTTGTCATTCGTAATACTTAACTTAGTGAATTGAAGCATAGCAAGTGGCCGACCTAAGCCAAAATCTATGAGGGGTCTTCTAACACCCCCTCCCACTTTACTCTTTTGAGACATGGTGGACTCCTTTCCAAGTACTAAAGAATCAAGTTTATTGGTTTGATGAAAGTGTGTCGCGTCGCTCTGCTGTCAGAGGTGTTGAGAGTAGCTGATTTACATTTTTTACTTAATTTTTGCCCATTCATCAAAGCTCTCTGTATTATTTTTAAATCAATATTGTAGTTAAACAGACGGAAAATTAAATTTTGTCGAGGAGAAAATTAGCGGTCCAAATTACGCTGCGATATTAGCATAACAATTTTAAAATTCAAAAACTTCAAAAAAGAACTCGAAATTTTCAACTATACTTTAAAGTTTATCAATATGACTGTGGTGATTTATGTTCTTTGCAGCGTCGGCTGTTGCAATTTCGTAACAATGTTCTTCTTTCATTTCATTCTATGTAAAAAAAAAAAAAAAATCGATTCAATAGTGCTTTCACTTACAATCGATTGTTCCACATAGTTGCAAATTGAGGAAGAACATTGTTGATTGCTTGAGCCTTATACATATATAGTTCTTCGGGAATCATCGTATCTTGAATTATTCCGTGCTCGACATTTTCCAATATAGGTATGTATATTGGTCGTCAATATTGCCGTCACATCGTCGTAACTACTCTCTATAATGCATTTTTCTGAAAAAAATAGCTAATCACCTACTGTGCAAACGCTGCGCTGACCCGGCGGAGGCTCGTGCTATTTGGCAACTATGTTTGTGTGTCATTTGAACTTATGCTAAAGTATCGATTTCTCATGGAATCACTAAACAAATTTTAGCGATCGAATATCATTCACCGTCGTATGATATTCGATGGATTTGCATTTTATTTTGATGATATTCGATTGTTTCGTTGGTCTCACCGCGGAGACCGTTGAATTCCAACAATTGGAAATTTCGAATTCACCGCCGAAGGTAGATTCGATTTTCGAATTGTTGCAACCGTTGTCAAAAATCTCATATTCTATCCTTTTTGACTCCTTTCGCCACGATAATTTCGGAAATGACGAACTTTTCGAATAAAGTTTATTGTACAGACCATGCGTAGAAGAGTCAGTAGTTAATATAGCGGTAAGGCGACACGGCTTTCCAGGAATTTTCGGTGACCTAATTACCCTCATTAATTACTGCCACCTGATTACACCTGACCCAACATCATCTTCTTGGACGACGCATTGTCGCCACCCCTCACCCCTTCCCAGGCGACCGATACAACCCCACACCCCCGCAACCTACTCGCTACACCGTTACACCCCTGCATCCCCTGCATCCATCAACCTATACACCGTTACGTGTGCCATGCACCGCACCCGCACTCCTACACGCTCGCCACCTCCTACCTACAGCGTGTTGTATAACCAAAGATGACCACCGTTGAATCACCGATTTCGATATGATGAGTAAGATTTCCAGCCCCTTCCCTCTTTACCGCGCACCATGTACCAGTGCAATCACGATCGTAGGAGAGGGGGTGAAGATTCACGAGTGTTTTTCTCGGACTTTGCTTGATGTGTTACAGGGTTGTCGTTGTGCATTTACAAGAGGGTTAAATTGATTCGATCCGCGGTGCGTACACGTATCCGGCGAATAACCAAACCGGAGATGTATTACAATTTGCATAACTTAAAAAAACAAGGGGCTGTAACCCCCACCAATATATCTGATGTGGAATTGCATCAAAGGCAATTGAAGGAGTTTTTTTATACCTTGAGTATATGTATTGCAGGTTGCATAACCATGCCCCTTTTAGAAGCGCTTCCGCCTCTGTCAATATAAATGCGGTTATCGTGGTAAGTATAAAATGTTATCACTGAAAATGGAAATTATTGATAACATATCGAAAAATAGAGTGAAGTGAAGTGATTAATATTACGTTTGAAGTGGCGGAAAAAAAAATGTAAACATAATGGAAAATGGAGGACGAAAAAAAATAACAAGGATAAGGTAAGTAAGATTATATATGAAACTGGATTTATATAAGTTTTCTAAACTTTATAGAAGAAATTTGGCAATTCAGGACATTTACACAGATTTTGGCCGATTTTTCGCATAAATCTGGCAACAGGAAGTTAGAGGGTGGTGGTCAAACCTTAATTAACATTGACAAATATTAAGAAAGGGGTGGGAGTGATGAGCTCTCATAGTTTTCTTCTCAAATAAATCATATTTTCAAAATCAGTCTTCGATTACTCCTGACTACCGAGTGCAAGTTCTCCCTAGTGCTCTGTGGTGTTGAAGAATAAAGTGAGAGTCATTGATTTTTATCCAAGTGCTCTCTATAACTCAAACAAACAAACTCTAAGTAAAACTCTAAGTAGTTATAAACTGTATTTAATCTTCGGGATTATTTTTGTTTTGTTTTAAATATAAAGTGTGTGTCACAGGTAAGAAATATTTCAAACTTATATTATATCTGAATATATATATATTTCTTTTTATTCTCAGTGCTATTCGTTTGTGTCCATCATATATATTTTTTTCAAATTTCATACAACAGGCAGTGAATATTTTTTTTTTTTTTTTTTTTTTTTTTTTTTTTTTTTTTTTTTCAAAAAACCCCAGTAGGATAATTTTTTTCAAAGCAGATTTTTTTTAAAATAAAACTCAAAGAATTTATTATAAAATTTTATTAATTTAAATTAAACATTATCATCTTGTTCAAAATTACAGTATGGCCTTAAAAATTCAACAATGCCTTTCAAAAGACCATTACTCAAAACGTTGGTGAGGAGGCCCTCTCCATCGTGATAGTGCCACATCTCTTTCTGGTCAAGTTTAGGAAACATTTCTATCAGTTCTTTGAGTGCCTCCACGTCCGTAAACACATCGGATTTGTAATCATCCTCAGCACGTTCAAGAAGATTCATTTTGCTATCAAACGATACGTCTCGTATATGGTGCGATAAGGGTATTAATTCGTACAAAAAGTCAAATAGTTCTTCCGAAATATCCGCCTCAAAAATATAAGCCACATGCCGAAGCCTGTTAGAGTATTTGAAATAAATAAATATGACACTTTCTTCCCACCGAGCAGTACTATCTGAATAATCACTTTCGTTAATCATATTGTTTGAACTTATAACGTGTGAACTCTAAAAATCGTAGTGAAAAAATAAACAGTGTTAACACAACGACGGCTGGCGGAGAACTAAAAAAAAAAAAATTAGGTGTCTCATTCATTAAAAGTAGAAATAGTTGCCAAAGCCAGCCGTAAAATAATTTTTAAAATTTACCATGACGTCACGTTCAGTTTAAAATTATAAAGATAATAACGTAATTATATCAAGAGTAGAATAATTGTTAGTTGTAAATCGATCATTGGACACATTGAGAAATGTAGAAAAACGTCATAGTTAACACAACCTACAGGGATGTTTTGAAATAACCACTTTAAAAATTGAAGGCGTTTTTTTTAAAATAATGAACAAGTATCGAAAATTGCATAACCGTTGCGCCGTGTAGAATCGCATGGTGAAAATCAACCACAAGCGATTATTCAAATAAAACGATCGATGTACAATTGACAAAACTTTGAAAACAGAGGCGTCGAAACACAAAATTAACATTTTTTTTTTGTTTAATTTTGTTTAAAACAGATACATTTTCACGAGACAATGGCACCAATTTATCCGGCCACACTTCTGAATGTCTGTTTGGCAAAATTTAATTTTGAGAATATAATTTCCCTCTTCTTATTGTTTCCGCCGCCTCCCGTTTTAAAATATAGATTATTATTATTAAAAGCTGTAGAGATTGTCGGTCGTTATGTGCTTTATTGTTACAGCGATGTAGAGGCGTGTTTGTATTTCGGCCAGGAAAAACTTTTATCGTTAAAATGTACACTGACATCCGAAGACTACGCATTCTTTCTTTTCAAATTGATCAAAGATTTGACGGAAGAATCGTATAATCTAATAGATCCTAGTTTCATGGAGTTTCTTGTAAGAGAACTTGTTCTTTGCCCACGAAAGTATCCTGAATCTAAAGGGTGTTATTTGACGGTAGAAGCTTTTCCTGACGATTTGGAAACACAGTACGCCCACTACAAGTCGTGTAAAGATCAAGATTATAACGAAGTTAAATTAGGAAGAGTAAAACAGTTATTAGGACCTGATTTTCCTAATTTTGCGGATGTTGTCGAGCAGTTTTTGATGGACGACCTCTAGAGATAACATTAATAATTTTTTTTTTCTTCTTTCTTTCGTTGGGGGTATTTATTAATTTTTTCCTTTTTTTCTCTCTCTCTCTGTTTATACAGAGTATCATGGCACATAACATGAGCAATGAAGATTGCTGGTCTTCTAACACCGAACCAAATTTCTGGGGGTCCATCAGCGGGGTCAGACCCCTCGATATTACCCCAACCTTATCACCTTCCTCACTCAGCCCCGACATGTTTAACCCTCCAATCAGTTCTACCCCCGAACCCCCTGCATCACCAGAGTTAATAGAATCGTCGGTGTTAGATCTGTCAAACATGACACCTTGTATAGTTGGGACATCTCACCCCCGTCCGAGAGGGGGGGATCCACCGGTCGAAGAGATATCCATAGAATATATTACAACCGTAAAAATCAGGTGTGACGGAGAGATGCATGAAGCATACAGTGAAGAAACAGGACCTTATGGAGATCGGATGCAGGCATGGGATGTCTGTTGGGACCCTGATACCTGCATCCATTCTAGAAAAAGGAAAAGGGCGGTCGCAAAATTCAATAAAATCGCGAATGACTATGCCGCCAAGTATAGAGAAATGGAGGAGAAAAAAAAAAGAGCAGACAGGGCAAAGGATCTCCAGCTCTTGGATGGGGATGATTCCCTTTTTGAAAATTTCGATTTCGATTACTTGTATTATTGATTATTTAAAAAAAAAAAAATGTATGTAAATATGCCAACAACAACAACAACAACAACAACAACAACAGTAAAATACCCTAACCTAACCCAACCCTAACCATAACCTATCCTAATCCAAAATAAATTCTGCTCACAGAATATCCAACATGTGGCCGGTTGAGGAGGTGATTGATGGGCTATTCGATGACGACGACCTACAACAAATCGAACAGGATGTAAGTTTGGTATACTTGAATTTCTAAAAATATATTTTTTCCAGCTTAACCGAAAATTTACTTTTTCCAGATAAGAAAACAAAAAAAAAAACAAAATATGGTTTAATTATTTGAGAGAATAAGATCGATTATTGAACAAAAAGTAAAAAACCATGCACTTTTAATATCACGAAAACGGTGATGAAAGTAACTAATCTATTCTATTCTATTTTTTTTCTGTTTGGTTTTGTTTATAGATCCTGAAATTTTATAACATCTGATCGTTTTTTTTTCTTTTTGTTAACAGGAACACATTGCATTGGCGGAAACAGCTTGGCCACTTAATGAAACTCTCAATGAGGAGGATCTAATGCAGATACCGGATGATGTAAGTTACACCTAAATATATACCACTAATTAACTTTTTTCCCCCTCAATGAATATAAATCATTAAAATGCTTTTTTTATAAAGACAACTAGTACAGCCATGCATCAAAACTAAATGCGCCTTCAATCTACAGGGGTTGAAATTGTTGTTTTACTGTTTACACATACAGAACTCTTGTTAAAGAAATGACGGACTTAATCAGCAAACTTACTCCTAGAATTTCAAGCTGTTTTAATTGATTCTAAAATTGTTACCAAAAACTGCACAAAGAGAATTAAAATGAAAACTTCTGATCACCAGAGTTGATCGAAAACCATGTTTCAAGCAGTGTTTCATTTATTTTGTAAATCTAACGATTCTTTTCTTTCTTTCTGTTTCAGGAACCAGTAGAACGTTGCTACGACGAGCGCGCGGTGGGGCAGCTGATTTTTGAAATCGAGCGGGTTTTTTGGTGGCGGGACGATCGCATCTCGGATTCACAGTTGGCCAATCTGACACTTGATAACAACGTAAGCACCAATACAAATTATTTCGAAACTTAACAATTTGGGGGGGGGGGGGGGGAAGGGGGGGGGGGGGGGGGGGGTATTGTCTTCATTTCATAAAGTGATAAAAATAGACAAACAAACAAACAAACATAAACAAGTAAAAAATAAAAAAATAAAAAAAAATTAAATTTAATTTATTCTTTTTTCACTAAGTTTGTGTTGTTTTGATTACAGGAATTATTTGAAGATATTGGACGGGAGTCTTCGTTCGATGCATCTGGTTGGCTGAGACAGTTTGACGAAATCGCTGAAACCGTGCCTTGGTACGAGCGAACCTTTGATGCATCTGATTGTTTGATTTATTTTGACGAGTTGGCCGGAACCGCCGCCGCCGGAACCGCCGCCGCCCGAACCGCCCCCGCCGCCGCCCCCGCCGCCGCCCCCGCCGCCGCCCCGCCGCCGCAACCGCCGCCGGTACCTCCGCCACCATTGGTAGCATCCAAACCGGTAATGGAATTAATAACGAAATTGAGAATAGAAATGTTAATGAAAATTTAAATAATCCCGCCAACACCAGCAATACCAATCCTTATTTTTCAGTTGTCAGTGACAACATACGTCATTTCCAAGATATTAATGTTGTTCAGCAAGACGTGGTGTTATTAAGGGGGGAAACCCTTTTGGCTGCTGAGACACAATTTGAATGGGTTCGATCTGCATTAGATCAACTGATCACGTTTGTACTAACGCGAACAGGTGCTCTTCCGACCGATCGTGTCCAGCTTGAATTGACTAGTGTCAGCAACCCAGGGTGGCCCCTATTCATATCACCACGTCGTGGTGACCAACTAAGCGTCGAAACAATTTTGGCTCGCTTGGAGAAAGTGCTCAATTCAAACGAGGACTTTCTTCTAGCGGGTCGTCTTAGAGTTAAGTTTTCGGTGATAAAAATGCCTGTTGGGTATGGGTCCAATCGCATCACGCAAGCTCGCATCAAAACGATGACATTCGAGCACTTGGCTCATCGGAAACGTGCCATCGTAAACATTGAAAACAACGATAATCTTTGTTTGGCTCGTTCTCTAGTCGTTGCGATGGCCCATACCCACAAATCTGAGAGTCGTGCTAAAATGACTCATTATAAGAGTATTTGCAGGGCGAATCGTGACTACCAAAGGAGACACGCTGTACAGTTGTGTCAAGATGCGCAGGTTGATTTGCATAATGGCGGAGCAATTGACCACATTAAAAAATTCCAAGAGTTTTTACATGGTTATAATATTTACGTGTGGAATGACCGATTTGGGCGCTCTACTCTTTTTGAGGGGTTTCCTTCCAACGATTTGCCATATTTGGACATTTTTTTTGAAAATGAGCACTTTGTCCCCATTGTTAATTTAGAGGGTTTTTTTGGGGCAGCACGTTTCTGTCGGACATGCAAATACGTATTTAATAATGTTGAAAACCATGTATGTCCCAACAACTGTACAGCGTGTCACTCTAAACCAGAGTGCTGCAAAAACAATCCGATCATCATTTGTGAAAAGTGCAACCGGTCATTTTATGGTCCGGATTGTTACGCTAAACACCTCCGAGTGTATGCGAAAAAAAAAACAGTGTGTGAAGTCTTTCAAAAATGTGTCGATTGTTTCAAGACTTGTAATTTTTTGAAACGAAAAGAAACAAATCCACACATTTGCGGTGAGGTATATTGTATGACTTGTTGTATGTATTTCGGGCGCGACCATAGATGTTATGTCAGACCTGTTCGGGAGCGTCAAAACAGAAAACAGGGAGGGGGTACGAATGAGGGGGAGGAGGGAAGTGATAGTGAGAACGAGGATGTGGAAGAAGGAGGCGATGAAGAAGATGAAGCAAGGGGAACGAAAAAAGAAACGAAGAAGAAGGAGCAAGATTTCTTGTTGGTTTTCTTCGAT